>SZVJ01000028.1:0-214871 GCA_029467805.1 Pleurotus eryngii var. eryngii | reverse complement strand
TACGTACCCTCCTAGTACTTGCTTGGTTTTGGCCGCCATTAAAAAAATGCAAGGTACTGAAACACGGAAAACGTTGGCCCAGTACATGAAACAAAAGAGGCTTCCCATATAGCCCCTTCGTTTTTCTCTCTCATTTTTTTGTTTGTTTCTATCCCCCTTTGTCCCTTGCCAGTGCTTGGGCCCTGATCACGGGGATTTGGGCCCTTTCTTCGCCTCATTACCAAACGTATTTCAGCATGTAGCAGAGAGGAGGGAAGCAAGTGACCAGAAAAACTTTATCATATAACTCTCCCCTATGCCGGGATGTTTTTTGTCACCTAACCCAGACTCAGAGAGCGAACGGTTGCTTCGCTACTCACTTCTCAGCAGAAGTTTGACCGAAGACAAGTCTGTAAAACAACAATGAGCAAGGTTGAAACATTGACGTCGCGCACAAGGTGATTGTTTGCATCAGTGAGGACGCTAACCGCTAGCGTTTTAAATCTTTGTTGCGTCCATTTTGAAGGGGTCAGTGGAATAAGGTGCCTATTCCATCCACAGGTCATAATATAATATAGATTGGGGAATATAGATAGGGGCGATATACTAACCCCTAACCCTAAGACCTCTCGGGGAGGACCTGTACGATAATCTCTTTGTGTTCTTTTCTTCCGCTGCGGTATGGACGGGAAGGGGAACCATGATGAGACGGCCCTGAAGATGGGGGAGGGGGATGGAGTGGAGCAAGACATACTGGAGGAAGGAGGATATGACTGCGTATCTGTTTAGGTAATTGGTTCATTCCCCCGAAGGATAGGGGATTAGAAGCATGGGTAACTGATGTGATGGCTTGTGGTTCGTGTAGGTTGTTGCTTGAATACGGGAGGGTGATGAGTCTCGACCGGGAAGCTATGTCGTACCAGTTTGGAATGAGGGCGAACAGCGACGGTGGACGCTCGGCAGGCGATTGGGCGATTATGGGAGGAATCTAGACGCAAAACTATTCACATTTAGTACCTACTGTTCACCATTTAACTATATTATATCAAATATTGTAGCAGGTACATGAATGCGGAAGGTTCGTGGGGTTGTGACTATGAGTTTGTGTGAAAGATGGAGTACGCATCTCGTTATCGTGTTCAGTGCTCAGTATTGAACGATGAAAATGAGCCCCGTGCAAGTGAAGTTCTCGTAACGATTCCGTTATTGCTTTATCCTCCACGATCCACGCATTCAAAGTCACCTAACACGATATATTGCACGAATCGAACACTAGATACTATACAAAACCCCGAGAGACAGAAATTTGGTGTATCTACGATTAAGGGAGACTATACTAGGACAATAGCGAGGGACTATACCTACGATTAATGCCGAAAATAAAGACTAACGTGCGAAAGAGAGAAGAAGACATGTAGTGGAGACAAACATGGCATACATAGCATTCATGACACATAAACAAAACTTGAAGCTTGAGACCCGATGTCACGGTGTATGAGGTGCGAGGAGAGGAAGAGAAGGAGACGCCGAGCGCTTTAGGCGCTGCAGGGGGTACAGAAGTCGCTTGTTGCAGCGTAGACTGGGTCGAGGGGCTCGTCGTCCGTGTTGACGTCCATACTGGTGGCGTCCTGAGGGCGTTGACGGGCTTGGCGAGAGAGGATGAAGAAGAGGAGGACGAGGAGGAACCGTCATCTGACTCGTCCGGGGACGACGAACCGTACATTCCTAGGCTGATCGGCTCAAGCGAACGGGAGGTGTCCGGGTGGGGCAGTGGGGACGCTGATGAGCTCGACGGGAAGAGAGCGGGCTGGGCAAGATGCGAGGAAGAAGAGGACGAAGGGCTATTGTCTGAGTCTTCCGAGTCCTCAGACGCCGAGCCATACGCTATATAGCTGATCGGATGGGTGTATGCATAATCGCCCTCTTCCTCGCTTTTGTCCTCGTCCTCATTCAACTCTCGCTCGTACGTGTCGGCCTCGTTATCGCTGTCGTCGGCGTCATATTCAACCGGTCCGGTCTTGTGCTCGCCCTCGTCTTCTGTGCTGGAGCCGGCGGAGACCTCCTCGTCGCCACTCGAGTCGAAAAACACGAAGCGGTGGTACTGCCGTCTAGTGAGACGTTCGGGCTTGGTTTTCATTCGCGGTACAGCCGGGCATTCAGATCGCTGGGAGGGATAGGCACTTGCACACGGGAAGGGAGCGGAGCGATGAGCCGCTCGCTCTCCTTGAAAGCATCTGCACTGGTGGCTCTCTTTGGCTTGGACATGGGGACACCCTTAGCCCCCGTCTTCCGGCGGGGAGTCGCCCCCACCGGGGCGATAGGGACTTTGTCTTACGAAGTCAACAACTCCGAAGTGTGGCTAGGGTGCGTCTTCAAATGCCTGTCGAGGCCGGCCAGCGGGACGTATGGTCATCCCACACTCACACAGGATCTTCTCTTTGGGGTTCTACGGTGCGCGCGGTGAGTTTAGTGTAATGACTGGGGCGATGTCAATAGCTTACGATGCTCCTAGTCGTGGCGGGGGTATCTTCCTCTTGATAGGCTTTCACATTGCCCGCCTGCATTTTCTTGCCTGGGCGGCCTGTGGAAGACTTCACATTTCGCCTCTTCAACGGCGTCCAGCGCTGAAGGGAAAAGGGAGGGGAAGACAACGGGCTAGACATCTTGGTGGGGGTGGGCTTCGGTAGATTGAAAACTGTAGAAGAGGAAGGACGACGGACAAAATATGGCTTCACCTCTAACTAACCACAGTGTACTGTTATTTATACCTGTGGCCTGATATAAGCCACCTGGAATGGCCACCAAGGGTCGTCCTTTGTTACTGGTGCAGAGGGCCCATGCAAGTCTCAGGGTCGTCCGAGCATTGGTCGCCATCGGGAGATGTGGGGTATCCCGAAACGGGAGACAAGCTCTTTCGGTATCTCGTTCGGGATTGGATGTGAATATCAGAGAGGGCCAACGAGCGTGACAATCTTCGAGGGTTCCAGAAGCCGGGGGTGCTTGTCCTGTCGCCAAGGGGGGAAATTAGTAAACGGGACGGCATAACAGTCTGAAGTAGAAAGATATAAACTATACCCAACAAATCATGCGGACATCGAAGGAAGATGGTATGAAACTGAAGGAGCTTGCAAACAATACGTAGACGGCGGTATTAGTATCTATCATAATTATAACGTCCCTTTGCAGAAACAAAAACATTTGCGCATATGGTATAGATGTAATCCGAGAATGTGACGTGCTGCGGAGCAACGAGTGGGGCGGAAAGCTAGGCGGTTCTTCATCAAGCGGGCAGCGCCTCAAGCCTCATTTTCCTATCCCTCTTCTTCAGCTTCTTCCTTTCCTCCCCTTCAACAGGTACGATGCCGGTCACGACCTCTAAACCAAGTTCCTTCAACGCGCTTAGCCCTCGGGTAGCCCATGCGATCACACTGGGAGATTCTTCGAACCACATTCCCCCCGCGACTCTCTCTTCAGCGGTGTGCTCGACTTCGACAGGAGAAGCTAGAGGCGGAGAGGGATCAGGGGCGGGACCCACAGAACGCGACTTTGACGGAAATTGAGTCCTCTACGCGGGGCGGTTCAGCGCTATCTGCGCCATTCAGCGAAAGTCCCCCACTCCGAACCCATCCAGCAACAGCAACATTACTCTCCCATTTGATTGCATCCAAGGCACCGATCACGGCGAGCAGCGTTAAATCCAGGTTGTAGTAGGCATTGATGTCGTAAGAAGGTGTCGACTGTGAAGAGCATCGTTAGTAAAGCATGGCTCACATTTCTGAATCGAATCACGCACGTCTTCAGAAACGACTTGTAAATCTGCAAGCCTCATCTCACTTGTATACTCTTTCACGCAGAGGTGATTCCAAGGCTGCAGACGTGCCTTCAGCGGTGAATCGTCCAACAACAGAGTAGATGACGCCGAATGCTGCACTCCCTCTGACCCTTGAAAATGCTTCCACGGAGTCTCCAGATTTTTTGTGGTCTGCGTTTTCTGGACTTGATGAGATAGATATTCTCAGGGGCGAGACGGGTAGAGCATGGCGAAAGAACTCACAATACGCGTCGCTCGCCAGCCCAAGAGTGTCTCGTGCCCATACCGCAACCAACCTTCCGGAGCTGACTAGCTCATCTTTGCTCTTCGCTCCTGCTAACTCAGGATCACAGAACGCTCGACGGACCATGTCCTCTACACTGTGCGGCTGCGCACTACTCCAAACCATCGTATCGAGCCATTCTTTCGTCCTCCGGTGAAACAGGTATTCCTGAAACGACGGCAAAAGCGGTCGAGGAAAAACAGTACGAAGCGGGCATGGACCATCCGGGTTAGCATCCGGGTTGTGTGCCGACCCCTTGGGAGGCGGCTTATATGGCGACCGTAGGACAAGCGTTCCGTTCAAATCCAAAACAAGAAGTTTACGCAAGTCGGTGGGTTGCGATAGGGTGACTGAGGGTTTCAGAGTCACATCGAGGTAATGAGACGTAGGCTCTTGCTCTTCTACAAGGACTTGAGATGGGAGTGCTCTGTCAGCGGCCGGTTCCCGAGGCGGCAATTTTGATTTTGTGACGAGGCGACGATGACGACTTCGCTCGTCGTTCTTCTGCAGGTCGTGGAGGAAGATTACGCAGCGTTTTGGCTTTTGCTGGCTCACGAGGAGGATGGACGGTGCCAAGAATGGTGGTCGACTCCGCGTTATCCTATCTGCCGCTGGTTCGCGGGGCAGTAGCTGCCTATGGGAGTCGGGCCGGGTGGGGGTTTTTTACCGCGCTCTCTACCGTTTTCTGATCTCCGAAGCGTATCTCGATGTGTATGTCGACGCGTTGAAGGTCTACGCAATGAGCTAAATGAGACCGACGAAGTGTTTGCAGCAATTTGGGGATTCACCGATCGGGTCAACGGTCGCGATGCGTCTCTATGGTACGAGCTGTAGGAAGTTGAACAAAACGGTCGGTTCCATCCCGTTATTGGATACTCACCGAGTCGTCCTATATGTTCCGCTACCACTGTCCCGACAACTATAGTCCCTGTCTCCGTGTCGAGGTCTCCAATGTCTATCGTCCTCATCACGGCTCCTTCGAGATGAACCTTCTCGGCGTTCGGCCTCACCACCACGTTGGTCCCTGTACCCCCCGAGCCTGGCCATACGAACTATAACTATCGCCTTCTTGCTGGCAAGCACAACGCGGGCGTGGACGATAAGGATCAACCTCTACATCTTCTTGGGGTCTTTTCGGCATAACGAGAGCGCCTCCGGCAAATGTTCGTAGACGCGCTTTCTTGACCAGGTTCAAGCAACTTGAGAACTGGAACATGCGGTTCAGCAGGGAGAGAAGATGTGGAAAATGAGTGTTTCAACACGCGCGCCAGGCACGGACTTGTTTACTCTTGCTTGCATTCTGAGCGAACGCACTTGGAAGTAAAGCAAGGTAAAAATCGGTTCGGAAGATAGTACCTTATCACTGTCAGACAATCTAATTCATGTGTTCCTTCGCTCGCTTGCTGGACCTTGGCGCCCCCGTGAACGATACGAACACGATGTGCGCGAGGCTTTCAAATCGACAGCGACCTAAACCAGTAAGTAGGGCGTCCTTGCACTACCTCGGATCCTGGATCCCGACGAAATCCCGCCCTACTTTCTATGGCGGTATTCGCTCTCGGTCGCGGGGGGGAGGAGATTAGTTACGACGGGACGGCATGACGACAGTAGCAACCTACACTAGAGCGAAATCGTTGCGCTGTGAGAAGGGGAAGCAAAGATTAAACGGTGTGAAGATCATCAACTGAGGAGAAAAATGAGGCGCGATGGGGGCTCCGCCGTTAACCCCGACTTCGGCCAGTTGGTACCCTCAATGAGTATTGTCGCGGGTACGTTACCGCAGCGTACCCGTCGGTCACATCGCAGGTACCCTGGGCATGTGGTGAGTACGGAATACACTCTATATGTATCAAACTCTAGACCCCCCCGCCTGAATCCACGCAGACGTCCCAGGCTGAGACGGCGATACCGCTGCCCGCCTGCTCATCTGCCAAAACGCTGAGACACGAAGCTTCGCGCATGGCTGCATGTCCCTATCTATGTCTATTAATATTACTACGCATATGGGATTGCGGGAGGTCCGGACCATCCTATTAGATGCCTAACATGCTCGCCGGCAGGACCATTGATCAAAGAGAACCTGATGGTTCTTGGACATCGACAGATTGCCGCTAGGGCAGAATCTTGAGGTCCGCATAGTACGTGGAGGGTGTCGAGGGTGGATT
Organism: Pleurotus eryngii var. eryngii; assembly: GCA_029467805.1. Taxonomy (NCBI): domain Eukaryota; kingdom Fungi; phylum Basidiomycota; class Agaricomycetes; order Agaricales; family Pleurotaceae; genus Pleurotus; species Pleurotus eryngii. The sequence goes on along the minus strand of SZVJ01000028.1, from coordinate 208,633 downwards.
TTCGCTTTACGACGAGAGGAGAAGAGATTCTGGGTTGACTACAGCGAGTGCGGAGGGATGGTATGGGATGGTACTAGCTTTTCTTCGACGATCGCTGCTTAACAGCATTAGAATGGACGTAACGGGTAGATCATTGATTGGATATACAGCTTTCGTGATTTGAAAGGCATTCCTGGCTGTGCGAGATCTGGTGTGGCTCCCATGAGGTCGAGAGCGCTGGTAAAGCTGTATTTCGGCGCGAAAGATGCTCATCGAGTCTCTTTCGTACCACCATCACCTGCCTTCAGCATTTCGCGTACCAAGAGCGCAGTACTCAGTCGATACCTCGTTGGACGATCTTCATTACCTCCAATTATGCCGCCGTCGTATTGGATATATGATGATGATAAGGGGATTATGTGAGTACCAAATCAACGACAATAATTTTTAGCAGACGCTTAAGCGCGGTTTAGAACCCTGTGCTCGGTATATCTCGAAGGTTATCGTTTTGTTTGAGTCGAGTCGGGCAAGTGGGCTTACCATCCATTCTAGAAGTCTTGCTCGACTTTGATTGTTGTTGGACCCCGGGGTCTAAGGTCCGGATTTACGACACGTTCGGTGGAATCGAGTATGAGGTGGAACAGCAAGGAATCTTAATGCACGGTTGCCCTAGATCTCTGGTGTGGAAACCTTCTCCCCCTCCGTGAGCATATATCTGCTTGCATTCTGGTGCGAGTTGTTATGATATCATGCGTGTAGGTATATGGCGCAGGAGATGTTCGAATACCTACTTGTGGAGTACGAAGGGTGGGACGGGGGACCACCGCGTACCGACGTCATCGTTGACTATGATGAGGTCGTAGATCTTGCGGAGGAGGCGAAGTTTCAGGATGGGATTGCTCACTTGGAGATCGAACAGGATGCCGGATTTGGCACCAGCACAACTAAGTTTATGGTTCCCAAGGCAAGCACGTCTTTCATGATGATATGATCGCCACGGCTTAGCGCTTAAATTGTGTAGCAATTTCAATATAGAATCAATCCTCTCAAATTGAGTGTTTGTCGTCGAATATATCAATCGCGATGAGTGGAATTACCTCCTTCGATATCAAAAACTTCTTGAGGTAACTGTGTCTCAGTCTATGTTGACCTCTCTGATTGATACGCTCAGTTGGCTGCGACTGGTTTCCCTATTATATTGCCAGCCAACGAACACATCATCGACAAAATGACCCTCCAAAACGATGAAAATGACGTCGTCACTGACCTCGGAAAAGTTGCCTATGAATTCATGCCTCTCCTTGTCAAACAAGATGAAGGTACGGACTCGCCTCAACTGCAATTCTCAAACTGACAATTCGGTCTAGCCCAGCACAAAGCGATTGAACAAGGCCTCTCGTATTCTGACTTTTCATGGGACACACCCTATCATCATGAAACACGAATTGTGCGCCATACTAGCTCCCCTTTCTCTCAGAGAGACTCTTCCCTGCGATCCCTCAGACTTGAAATAGGCATTGCCCTTTACCGTCCGGGCCTCGATTTCAATGACACCCTTGCGTCGTTCATCGTATCCGTCCAGTTGAATATAATCTCAATCACATCCACACCATCCTACCCTAACACATTCTCCTTCCTCAACAATATCCATCTCGACATCCCCCACTCCCCACCAACAGACGGCAGCATTCGCAATTCTTTGTATCACGCTCAGACGCTCAACGTCTCCAACAATGGAATGGCAACATTGACTGGGACCAATTCCTCAGTGGCCGGAACAGGTCTTACTGTCAATGGCTCCGTGATCATCCTCAACGTCAATGGACCGTTCCATAGTCCGCTCCAATTTACGGGCCAAGTAACAGGCGACATCTTTTCTGGTCCTATCTACAACAGCAACGTAGGAGGGTGCTATAATGCTAACCAAAGTACCCCATAATCCACTAGTTTTAATTTTATTCTAATTCCGTCCCGTTTATCAGTTGCAGCCCAGCCAGACACGCAAATAATGTCATCGATGATCTCTTCTCTTCTCGACAATACTCTTCCCAGACCGCGTTGTGGAAGCTCTTACATACCTCGAACCGAAGGATGGCTGAAGCGTAGGTGGGATCCGGCGATGTATGATGCGTCGGGGGTATACATAGAACAGGCGAGCAAGCGACCATCACTTCGGACGGGGAATTGGGATGGTTTGGCTATGGACAACTTCTCAGCATTTTCCAGCGAGGACTTCTTCATGTCAGATTCTTAATTTGCTACAGCGTTCTACATGTTCATTCCTGCCTTACGTTTCCTCCACATAGTTTGTGGATTTGGGCTAGCGTGTATTCTATGAACTCTACCACAAGGCCCCGCCTCCTGCTCAACCTCGTATTTATATCGCATTCACAACGCTGACATTTTCTTCTAGCAAGAGTCCCCAACGCCCGAAGTTGACACTAGAAGTGTTGCTTGAGCGCGAAGGGCTGATTGAAGGCTAGGCGCAGAATGTAAAAGGAATGAATATGCAGAAACTGGGATGGTGGGCGCGGGGAGATCATTGAGGCCCTTCTCGAGTTCCTTTAGGCGCGGGGGTGCCTGATCCGGGATGACCTCATCCATGATATGAGGAAGGGGCTCAAGGCAAACACCGTGTTACAGCGGCAACGACGATAAGAGGTGGGGGGAGGGCGTAGAGCTCCGGGGGCCGACAAGTGCGTACGTGGTGTTTTCAAGCCGAGTTGAAGCGTGAGCGGGAGATCCTGCTTCAATGGGAAGCAGACGCCGCTAAATGGCGTGCTATGGTGGTGGTGGTGGGTCGGTGACCGAGGATGAAGGGACGTAGGAACAGTAGGAACGTCTACATCCGACCAGGCCATGATGGGAGGCAATATCCAGACGGCGAGCGTTTCATTGACGCGCTTGTGCGGGTGCCGATACCCATCTGCCTCCTCTCGTCGAACATCCCGTCGGGGGTAGCCTACAGCCCTGTTCTCATCGAGTGTCCGCCTTGTCGTCGCCGGGGTATAACCTGGGTGTTCTTCGTCAAATCGTACTCAGGGCAGGGCGGAGAGTGGGAGATTCCTCACCGTCGATGAGTGCGTCCGGGTAGTAGCACGGGATTGATGGCGAAATGGTCCATCAGTGTAGGGCCAATGACATGCCCGAAGAACGACTGCGAGTAGCATGAAGAAAGCTTGTAGGCTAGGTAAAGGAATACGGGGACGCTCGGTGTCATCAAGGCAAGGGGCGCCACGCCGACTTGGAGGGTCAGATCCGGCACAAGAGATCGAGGACAAGCTCCACGACTTTGGCGTAACTATTGCCAGTTAGCGGTGCTGGGTCGCATAGATTGGGCGGTAGCGCACCTTCCCGTGGCACAAGGATTTACCAGTGAGTCGAAATACTTACCTACCGTCGTCCCTCCATGGCCAAAATACTCGTATTCTTGATGTGAAGTTTACGTGTCTGCGGCAACTTGGTGAATAGAAAGCAGAAGGGGGGCGCATCGCTTACCGTGCCGCCGTACTAGCGTCTGCATTTGAGAGAACTCAGTGCGACACATCATTGGGTGTGCGCGTCGAGACGTTGCGGTCTAATTGATCTAAACAGAACCAGGGCGCCTGTTTTCGCCCACTAGCACAATGAAACAACCATTTAGGTTAGCGGGGAGTACTGAGTATGAGATGAACCCAGAACACACCACTCTACAGCAAAACACACGCGTGACCCTTCCGCGATTTCCATACAAACCGTCACTGGTGTCGTTTCACTTGCTGTCCACTCCATCTTGGGTGGCCCAACGAGCCTGCGAAATCGAGATTCCGGGGTGCAGACAGGAAGGCCATGCAACCCGTTGACTATAGAGTTTCGTGGTGATAGAAGATGGACGTTGCGTCAAGCGCCCGTCCCGCCGAAAGTGAATTTTTGGCCCGAACCCCTGAGCCAAGCAGTTCGACTTGAACTCTACGCAGTAACGACCAAACTTGCCCTCCCCCTCGACCAACGCCTCTATCTAAGGCCGTAGTGCTATCTGAGATTGGATCGATGGTCCCCCCCGCCCATCGTAGGGTACCGAGCAGGACACGATGCATGGAGGCGTGCCCCGAAGATGAATTCTCCTGCACTGCTGGACTGATGCGCAGAATTGCCGCTGGAACCTCTTTGGCTGCCACATGTTGCTTGGGGTGTGCAAGCTAGTAGCCCGTTACCGGTCCACTCATATCCAGCCCAATGATAACTCAGAGCTCGATGAACGGACCCCGACGCTCCGCAAGACCAGACCCACCACACTGAACTACCGCAGCAAAACATGACGCCGCTGTCCGATTTTTACTCCTGGATAGCGTGTCGCTCGCAACTTGTGAAATGGCAGATGGAAGTCGTAGTTGGATCGGGCCGCGATAATGGGCTTGACTTGCCTCCTTTGAAGCGTAGATAGCAGCGGCACTGAGCTTGTGAGCTACTTGCCTTCTCTCCGCTTGTTATTTCTTGACGTCTCATAGGCTTAGCTCCAGCAGGAGTCAATGACGAACAACGTTATGCTCGCGCAAGGACCGTTGGTCCCCCTGCTACGTCCTTCACAACGCAGCCCTTTCTGCTGCATATGTTGAACGATGGCGCTTTTATTCTCCATCATCTGTTATAATACCCAGCCGTCAATATTCACGCTGATCAATTTCAGCGAAATCTCAGCGTCGTCAACTACGTGGGGCCTAGCTTCCATGGCCTCGACGACATTTGGGAAGCGTTCGCACATCTGTAGCCGTGACGAGGGTAAGGCGTGTGCTCCTCCTCGCCTTGGGCTCTCTCTCAATATTGCGCTACGGCTGCTCAATGAAGGGTGACGAACGAAGGGAAGAGGAGCGGGAGGGATGCGCAACGAGAAGTGGCGATAGCTTAAGAGGTACGTGCGGTTCTTCGTTAGCCGTAGATATCCTGATTGACGAATATGTACGAGTAGGAAGACTAGCAACAACTGGAGTTTTAGGTTGTTGTTGCTGCTGAGCCATGTCGCGGCGGCAGACCTCCATGAAGTCATGCTCCTCAATTTCAAGTACTCGACTCAGCGTTATACGGGTAGCTAGATATCGTGAGCTTACACGACTGGCAGATTGCGGGGGAAATGAGGGCAGACTGTCTTAGCACGCACGAGGAGGAGACACAGTCAAGCCTTGCACTGGAACATTCCGTCGACGTGGAATTAGAGGGGAAAGAGTTGGATAGGTGAACACTGGAACTACGGTGATGTATCGAATATTGGGCATTAAAGCTACTCGCGCCCGCAGACAGTCAACAACGGAGACGCTGTCACTCTGCGGTATTAGCTATATCTACGTCAGGCGCCCGATGCGCCTGGAGTTCCTTACTATTGGTGTGTGGTTCAGCCAATGCTGTGGCATGCAAGGCTTACGACGCATGAAAGGGAGTCGTGAGGCCTAGCTAGTGGACCTCGGACCGGCCCTGAGGGCGGAGGCCGAGGCGGTGGGTGGAAGGGGCTGGTATACGCGGAAAGGGGAAGGGGAAGGGGAGGACTATTACAAGGGAATTGAAACGGTTTGAGACGAACGATTAGGCCACGAAAGGAAGTGAGATTGTGCAGAACAGGGCTGAGGAGACGAGGATCGAGCGGCATACGGTCACGCACGAATGTAATTCACCTGGAAGCCGAAATTCCTCACGATGCTCGCATTCAGCGGTGATAAATTAACGGCGCACCTAGGTTGACTATCTCCCGCCACACGCTCACAGGTCTCACTGTAGCTGTCTCGCTGGCTCGCTGTCTTACAGCCCCCGTCCTCAATCGACGATACTTGCCTTACCTGCATCCCATAGTCGACATCCTTACGGCTCTATTTTCCCGTCGCGTCCAGAACCTCCTGCGTGTGCCTGCGGGTTCGACATTAACTCAATCACGAGTAATATCTGATGAATGGGAAGACACCATCCTCATCTCTTACCGTCGCCATCATTGTACAACTGTGCTTGGATCACACCTGCCTCTCAGCCAGAAATCCTGGTGTTCCTCTACCGACGCTCGGGCTGACATCAAACGGCGGCCCCGCATGATGCCTCGCTCCCAGAATTTCATGGCCGCTTAAGGATCTCCTCTTATCTCCATTAACGAGGTGCGAATGAGGCGAAGAAGCAGACGCCGGCTATTGCCTTTTTACGATGGCGTGGCAGATGCTATCTTGGCGCGGATACCTACCCCGCTCGCTGCAACCTCTGTCAACCGCTGGTATGCTACGCCGAGAAACCATGACGTTGCTCAACCACCATTTTCCTGTGTACTGAGTTCCGCACACATGTTTCCGTGCCCGAGACCAACTGAAGCACGAAGTACGAAGATCACTCGACCACGCGGTGGGTTCCCTCCCCTTCCATCTCTGGTATTAGTCCCCGTCCTCGCGGTATCACGCTGATCACCTTGGGCACATAGTATGGAGTCAACATTACGAGCAACGCACCTTCTATCGACCAATACTCGAGTCGTTCTCAGCAATCTCCCCTCCTTGACATCAATTCAGGTGGAAGTTGCTTCTGCAATACTGTTCGATAGGCTATGGCTTCTGGTACAACTGATCCCGGTAGTTTTTGTAGTGGCAAATCTACCAGCCATGCATCGACGTGCGGCGACTTATACTTTTGATGAAAGCACACTTTAATGAACATTGCCCCGAACTCGTATCATTTATTCCTGGGAGTCGATCCTCCCCGAGGAGGCCTTGAATAGGGTACTGCTTGGTTCGTATATATAAAGGCCAGCAATTTTGGCGAAGGGACTAGATTCATCCGCACTTTCCATTCCGACGCTCACCATGAAATCTGTCTTAGCCCTCGCCATCTTCGCCGCTGTCGCTACCAGCAGTGTACATGCTGCTCCGCAACTCAAGACCCGCGCAGCCCTAGACGGTAAGCTGACGCTGTTCACTCCAACAACTTGATCTATCATCTGATCCGGACTTCATTTGTAGATGTCACGGTGCTAAATTATGCACTGACGCTCGAGCACCTTGAGAATGCGTTCTACGCGGGTGCCCTTGCGAAATTCGACGAGAAGGCCTTCGCCGATGCCGGCTTGCCGCCATCTACTCGTGCGCGCTTTGTCGAGGTCTCCGAACACGAGAAGGCCCACGTGCAGCTGCTAAGCGCCGTCCTTGAGGACAGAGCGACGAAGCCGTGCAACTACTTCTTGTGATCATTTTCGAATTGGTTGGACTGCGGGTGCAGCTGACGTCGGTGTATCACAGTCCGTACATTGATCCCAGGTCGTTCGCGGCCCTGAGTCAAGTTCTGGAGGGCGTTGGTAAGTATTTGCTTGAGGGCATGGACTGCGTAAACGATGTTGCTCAAAAAATGCGTTTGAAATAGGCGTGTCGGCATACATTGGTGCTGCTGCGTTTATCGAGGACAAGACCTACCTTACTGTGGCCGCAAGTATATTGTCTACCGAGGCACGACACGCTGCCTATGTTCAATCTGCTGTGAACAAGCTCGCTCCGTGGTCAGGGGCCTTTGACGTGGGCGACCCCGTTCATCGATTGTACCGTTTATCGCTCACGGTCTACCCACCCTATTGCAGATTCCTCTTAGTATGACCACGGTCTACAGTTTAGCCAGACTGTTCATCACCTCATGCCCCGACGCGAACAACATCTTGCGGGTCAAGCCCTTCCCCGCCCTCACCGTAGTGACGCACGACCCCAAGCCTGGCTCCAAGGCTACCCTCAAATTCGACGCCCCCAGCGACTCTGGTGACCTGTACATGGCGTTCTTCACCGGTCTGTCGAAGAAGTTTGTCAAGATCCAGAACAAGGAGGTTACCATTCCATCCGACATCTTTGGAACTGTCTACGGGGTTGTTTCCAAGAGCGCAAACTCGACGACGGATGACGATGTCGTAGCTGGGGTGGCTACTTTGCAGTTCGACTTCGATTCTAGAGACCGCCTTGTCTATGCTATTTGAGTATCTCTTACTTTGCATGAGTCAAATTCTCGTTCCGTGCTACTTAATTTTATACCGCCGGACTGTTAATGGTATTCTGATGTTGCCCACTTCCAGGGACTGAGGGACATCGTGCCCAGGGAGGCGTCTGCCGTTGATAATGAGTTGAAAACAACTCAGGCAACCGAGTGGGAAATACTTTACATTTTGAAGACTGCAAAGAACCATTTGACGCTTGCTGGCATTCAGAACGTCTTCTCCACACGTTCGCGCCCTACTAAGCACAAATGTCGTGCGCGCTTACCATACAGATGTTTGTATGGGCGCCGAACCTCCCTATCGTGGTAACAATGTCGATCGTCAAGACAACAGAGGCGAGGCAGAGTCCGGGTTCTCACAAATATCGTTGAAGACCCCATTGTAGTGTTATGTATGCCGGCCTGCATAGCGAAACCGATGGTATGATGATGCCAGACCGACCCGAAGGGAAAGTAGAGGTGGCGAAAGTGACGTCGTGAGAATGATGAAGTGGGATCGAACGGGCGCTTCAGATTATTTGACGAAGAACTCTAACCCACACAACGAGTTTACGTTTAGGTTCCCTGTCAACATCCAACATCTCCAATTCAAAGAGGGCCAACTAATTGAATTCGCCAAGGTCGACGTCAAGCGATAATCTGTTCAAGCCCTCGAGCCACCTCGTTCGTTCGTCCTCTTCGACCAACCAATCCTCCTGATTAGGGTGTAGCTGACTTTATTCCGCTCTCGGATATTGTCTCCTTCTGACTGGTGGATATCTCCCTGAACAGCGGAGAGGTGGAGGATTAGTAGGTAGTGAGCGCTTTGATATCCGTAACGTGAGTCACGGATCCACTTTCGCCCCGAAAGCTTCTGACGACGGATTTACATCCAAAGACAGGCCCCGTACTTAGGCTGATGACGATGCACGGAGGTAGACGCGAAAGGCCCTAGAAAGAGGCCCTGCACGAGCTCAGGCAGAAACAGCTGATTGACACGCAAATCTTTCGCGCCTGCGCTTGCATATCACCAGCCCTCTACGGATCCCTGATCGACATCTCTTACTCTGGCGTGTCTCCCCACTCGCATCGCAGTCGTGAACGTTTGAACCCCCACCCTGCACAAAGCAGCAACATTCTGAGCACCTGGGACATCTCCTTTTATCGATCTCACCCTCATCCACGACCATTCGGTGATGGGAAGCGATGGACCACCTCTTCCCGGTCAGATTGGATACGTCTGCGACTCCTCCAACCCCTACCAATTCAAGAGGGGCCTGCGACTTCCTTTTACGGGACTTGGTCGCTATCACCGATGTAGGCGTCGTCATCGTCGTCTGCGTGATCTCGGAGGGCGCTGTATCAGAGTTTCAAAGCGAGCACGGCGAAGGAGAAGGGCGCGCGAGAGAACGTGTATAGCTCTGTGCAAGCTGTGAATCAGGTACGCTGAATTTGCTCTCTTTCCCTCTTTATGCACTTCGTTTGGTGTACTTACACTCACGCACCCGAACAGTATCCCGCTGGCGAAATTCTCCAAGACGAAGTGCTCACCTACCCTAATGCCGGCTGCTCCTAGCGCATGGAGCTAGTGAACCCTCATCACCACCTCATAGCACGGTGGCGTAGGGAAGATCTCCTTCATATACCGCACTAGGTACGTATCCCCCCTACTTTCTTGTCTCCAAACGAGACGCTAGTTCGCAGTGCTGACTTAACGCAGAAGGCTCGTATGCCCAAGTACACTTTCGTACCCTTTCTTGTTTCGTTGTATTTGCGCGCTGCGAATCTATCACGCCTAACTCATTTGCACTTGTCTTCTGAGACTGAAGTTTAACCCTACGAAGACAAGTCCTTATGCACTAATCTTGATTGGGCTTACACCTTGGTCGAACGTGAGTTCCTGCTCGAAGCATTGAAAGCCAACCATTACTACTCACGAAGGTGGTAGATATCTGAACCGTGCAAGGCGAGGACAGGTGAGTTTTTTGCGTTGCGAATTTTGCTTTAGTCCAATGCAGGTGCATAGATGTAGAGCGCAAAGCGCTCAGGCTCGCGTAGTCCGTTCTGAAGCGCATCGACCGATATCACATCCGACGGGTGTCGAGCAGTATCCTTCTCCCCCTCTTCACATCCTTCTCCAAGCCAGAAATCAAGCCGTCTATCGCGCAATGTGGTGGCGGCCAATCTCAGACAATGCCGTCCAAACCGGCGACCGTGCCCACTTCTCACCCTTTATTCGTTAATCGCCCTTTGGATGGACCATGCTTCACTGCCGCGCCAAGGGTCGTTTCCTCCTCGATTACCCCATTTACTTCTGTATTTTTGGGAGCCCGGATTGGGAATAGGTCGACGATTTAATATGTGCCAGCAGAGACGTCCGCTCGTATTCCAGAAAACCCAACGCCGAAGGCCGGTGGATCTCCATTGTTTTTGCCTGTGCCATGGCCCCAGGCCGCGCAGCCTCGGGCCCTCCAATCTTTGAACCCAAATACCATTATTATCCCCGAGGGGTATTTTTTGGTACTCGGGAGGATAACAGCCCTCTCTCTCCTCCACTTTTATATCTTGATTGTGGCGTGGCCGCTGTCTTCCATCCACACCTCCACCTTCTACCGCGGCTCCTCTCCGAAGAATGAAGCCGATCTTCCATCCATACGATCAAGATGGCCGCCCGGCGCGTGGCAACAGGGATGTCGCCAACGGGAATCGAGGACAAGCCTCTCCCAAGGTTTCCGGTGCGAGTCAGGCGCGTGGTTCTATGGCAGGGTGGCACGAGCAGGCTCTACCCCCCGTCGGCACGTCCAGTGCGTCCAGCGCGAATCCCAACCTTCGCCACCAACGCGCAAAAACCCAAAAACCCATACCCTGTGGTAACGTCCACAACCAACGTGGACGTCGCGCTTGATTCCTCTCAACCTCAACCTGGCGCTGCCTCCACTAATAGCGCTCGTATCTTTCCAATAGGCGGCAGCAACGTTCTCGGACAAGATCCTCAGCCACTTCCACAGCGGGCGCCTCGGCTTCAATTTTCTCGTTACCTCAACCTCAGCCTCAGGCTTTTTTCTGGATCCGCAAACCCTGGCAACGCGCTTGGACAGCAGCAATGGGGTGGCGACTACCGGAACCTCTACCTACCGCAGCAAGCATTCGTAAACGGTGGCTGGTACGGCCAGGAAGCTCTTGCCTTGCAAAACACCCACGATCATCAGATGGCGCACCCACTCCAATCATCCCAGGCAACCTCCTCTCACACCGCACCCAGCACTGGACGAATTCACCCTCAGTACTCGGCGAACGGTTCCTACTTTGCTGTATACCCTCCCGCTCCCACTACGAATGGCGCATCTCAAGAATTCTTCGCGCATGCTCAGGGGCTTGCTGTACCGTCAACGAGAGCTAGTGGTGGTGTTCTCTGTGCTGTCCCTGTGTCCTCGTATGATGGCGGATGTCGACGCGCACCGCACCAAAGTTCCAAGGTCCAGGTGGCAAAGGGGATAGGTGCGCCGAAGAAGATTCGCAGTTCGTTGCAAGATCAGAACAGGGTACGTACTCATCCTCCTCCTCCCTTGCGCGCTACCATGGTTTTCTCATTCTACGGCTCGAACAGGGCCCTTTCCCTAGGGCACTCCCGGATGACGAGGCCGAGTGCCCCAGGCCAAACTGCGGCAAGGTGATGAAGAAGACGAACATCCCCCGTCACCTCAAATCCAAGTTCCACGGCGGAGAGGGCGCTGTCTGCCCCCTATGCACCCGCCGGTACGTGCGTTCGCTGCTCGTGTGTTTTCCAATTTGCTGATCTATGCTTCGCGGATTTACAGTCTTGCCAGAGCCGACTGTGTCGCAAGGCACGTCAAGAAGTATTGCCCCAACATGATCGCTAGCAGTGATGTCATCGAGGAAGAAGAAGGTGATGACGATGAAGGGGATACTTTGCCCTCCGGCTCGACAAGCGGCACCCGATCCCACGTCCCAGCACAGCCGCCCTTCAACGCCCGATCTCTTTCCCGCCACAACGATACCCCTTCTCCCCATGCCACATCCGAGTGCTCTCTCAATGGTTTGCAAGCTGAGGGAGGCTACGCCGACAACACGCATCCCGCAATCCCTGCCACCTACATTCCTACGCCTCTACTTGACGCTGCCCCGTGTGATCTATACGCAGACGATGTGCCTGATCCTGGATCCGATGCGTTTGACAATGTACTCGAATACTGCGAAGAACCTTTCGATCCCCAAGGCTCGCGTGAATGCATAGCCGAAGATATGGTTGAGTCGCTTAACTCCACCATCGGCAATGCGTCTCTCGTCGCAGAACTTTCAAGTGACAACACGGCGGATCCGGCCGCCAAGGACCAAACCACCGACGTTCCCAATGACGTCGCTGGCCCTGCCCCAGATGCCGACGAACTGGAGGATGCGCTCCTTCACGAGCTTGACAATCACGATTACGGGGGTGAAAGCAACGACCTCTACGATTTCGATAGAGGCTACGAGCTCGAGGACCTCTTTGGTGACACGCATTCGGTGGGCGAAGAGAAGGGTGAAGGCGGGAACGACGATTTTTCTTATTATTACTGAATAGCCGGCTCGAACTAGGGAGAATAACTATGTGGTACTCGAAATGAAAGCAGGATAGCGGTATGCCTTCGTGGGACATCTGCATATTTATTCTTATTGTATTGCTGTTGTATTGCTTCTCAAATTGCGTATGGCTCCTTGGTTTTTCTGTCGTTCATTTACGTACATATACACCTCCAGTAGACCATGCATATAGTTATTCCGCATATATATGCTCCCCTTTTAAAATAGTTTCTGAATATGTCAACGTTGTTTAGATGCCGCAGCTGAATCGCGGGAAATTTGACGGCGCGACACAGTATAGGCAAAATTATCAGCTATCTCTCGCTGGCAGGACAACAAGACGAAGACGCTCACATTTGAAGGCGTGATAACGGAGAAATGAGGAGTGGGAAAGACGATTCTCTAAGTCATGGGATAGTCTGGTCGAAGTTAACGCCTGTCAGCGAGCTGACTCGCTCTACTCGTCCTACACACAACGACAACCCCCTACAGGCTGAAACGTACACAGCAGACACATAACGGAAGGCGGTATAGCATAATATGTGCATTCTATCAGACTAGTACATGATACTGTAGTACAAAGAATTCGAGTGGCATGATGGAGATCCGTAAGAAGTAGCGTAAACCAATTTCAGCGGTAAATAAAAGCATCTTCCCGGTGGTAGGGGTTGGTCATGAGGATGCCGTCGTTGGCATCAAAGTACGCAGGGTGAAGCGGCACCGTGTACTCATGGGCGTCAGAGTTGGCACCATTCTGCTCATGCGCGCTATGTTTTTCCGGATGCGGAGGCACGAGCCAGGCCCTTTGGAGCCCCGTCCCCTTTCTTCTGCGTCGGACCATGGGGCTTCGCGCCCGCCTTGCGTTGCGCCGCGACCAAGGCCAGGTGCTTCGGCGTGAGCCGGTGCTTCTCGAGGTACGACCGGGTCACTTCGCCCCCGCACTCGCACACGACCTTATCTCGCGCACGCTGTGACGAAGGAGGCGCATCAGTATGAAGAATATCGTCTTATACAGCAATGGGAGCGATATGAAGACTTACGGGGATGTCATCGACAACAATGGTGTCATCGAGTCTGTTGGCGCTCCCAATAGTCGAGGCGGGGTTGACAGTGAGCACTGGCGGCGGCCCCGCGTGCTTTCCATCGAAAGGCCTCGGAAAGCGGGGCACGACCGTTGGGTTGGCGAGCCTGGAATCTACGTGATGACGCGTCGACATTTGAGAAGCGTGTAAGATGTTTCGAGGGGAGTAGTGAGTGTGATGGGGATTCATTAGAGCTGGTGCCCCGATATTTATACGCAGTCCATCATGTCGAAGACGAGGCCACAGAAGGAGGATGTGGCCAACGGCGCCACATTTCTTTGTTACAGCATAATGGTGGGTGGCACCAGTCCACTTTCATGGATTGATACGAATAGCTGCCTACAGTCAAAGAGATCCGGTGCGGCACAATTGCCACTCGCAGATCAATTGAGGGACAGGCATAGGCATCTCTTGATCAGCACAGAGGCATAGAGAATAGGTGCCCACGCACCCAAGCTACTATCTTACGTCGAGACTGATGTCGTAGAGCGCTGTTAACTAGGAGGTACGGCGTGGCCCGTGGCATTCTGCATTCCCGGATGTAGATTGTTGGGCATCTCCCTTTCCGAAGATCCACGATCTCGTTCCACCTATTGCTCTCTGTGATCAAGATCGATCAAGATCGAAGACACTGGGCTACTCGATCCGATTCTGATCTCACATGCGCGTCGTGGCACGCCTCGAAGCTATCGGATACAAACAGGGTCTGAGCGTGCGGTTTCATCCGAACAAGACGAAAGGCGAGCGATAGCGGGGGTGTTCGTCGGTGTCAAGGAGTAGGAGCTCACATCCATGATGGCCTGCGTAACAACAGTTCCGTTTCGCGCGATATCACATTCGTTTCAAGCCTACGGCCTCCCTCATACCTCTTCCGTGTACACGTACGCTTCCTGACCGGATTCACTCTCGCCCACAAGCTTTCCCTACCCGCCCACCACAGAATTCGAGCGCAACTCCACATATCCATTGAAGTGGAAGAATACTGAGGGCCGATGTCACAACGGAGTCAGAGTCGAGGATGAAGAAGATGGGCGCTTCGCACTTGGTATTTGGCCAAGGGCTCAGAGACAAACAATGTCGGTTGTTTCTCGCTACAAGGCGGCGCGGTGAGTTCTACGTCGGGTCGCCAACATCAATGCAGAGCCATAGTCGACTATACGCCCGAACAGAACTTTATCCTCAACTTTCAAAGCCCACGCTTCCGCCGATTTCATGCGTGCAAGGACGCGTATTGGAATAGGTTGGGTCAGGGAAACGCAGTCCCAAGGCTATAGTACGTCGTCGCTGTCATCCAACCCAAGTGCACTTGATGCTCGGGCGTATGATACCCGCAATCGAGGGCCACGCAGGCATAGGCATATCCAGTTGCAGCCCCTTCGTTCTCGCCTTTACAAACGAGGCGCCCAGCTGGCATCGGAGTCGGTACAACCAGCATTGTAGCGGGCGTATAATCTTCGCTCGCAAGTGTACCGTTCCTTACACCAGGCCCACACCCTTACCCTTACCCTCGCCCACCCACTCTTCCCCTGTCTGCACCCCCATCACGTTCAAGGCCTCGAGAGCGCAAGCGCAGGCTCGACATCTGCTGAACTGCACGTCCCTCCAGATAACACGGCGACATCCTCATTCCATCCCCCGCTGCTGCCGTTGTCACACCACTGCGCTCGAGCATAGGCTGATTAGTGGCGCGGCGATCACTCTCTGTTGCCGCTCCGCCAGCGATGACGCGACGACGAAGCGGTCGATGCGAGAGGTGTGAAGGGGGGAGCCGAAATAGATGGCACGGTACACTCTCCTGCAGTGGGGCGGCGTGACAGATGATCGTAATACCCGCAGCCTTCACGCATGAACTCGAGGTCACGTCTACCACCATAGCGGCGGATCCTTGTTTTGCCTCCCTCCCCTCCCCGCTCGATGATACCAACGCCCACTGCACTCTGCGTGCCTGCCACCTACCAAGCACGCTCTCCATGGGACGCTGCCCATCCGTCGCTTGTAGTCAAACGTGTCGTGAGCTGTGCACCCATACGCGTATATGGCCAGCCATGGAGGGATACTCACCGTCGGAGCCCGTCGTGCATACAGCGCGACATCGATTCGGCTGTTCCTTCTGAATATTGATGGTCTTCATACATACTTGCCCCCAACACTATGATTTACTTATCCGCGTTTCCTGGTCTCGTTATCGCACGGCCTCTCTCCCTCTTCGTACGACTCAAGGAACAGTATATTGCCGCCCATCCTTTTGTACCCTTGCTACTGATGTACCACGTCACTTTCGCTTCATTCGCGCGGCTAACTTACCATCCAACCCACTCCGAACTCACATCCGGACGCCCCATATCTCCTACTTATGTCGCTTGCTGACCTGCCGATCCTTTCAACAGCCGCACACACCGTCTGCGTACACGCGTTCACGCGTTCACGCCCGACGTATTGCGGCTTGGCAATGCCTTTGGACGATCTCGGAGCGGTTCTTCCGACTGCGGGACGTGCACACTTGGGATATAGTGCCAACGCATGTCCGCCTTCCTATGATTCACTTCAGTCCCTCCCTTGACACCCATTATCAGCCCGTTGAACCCAGGAATGCACCTCGTCTGCTAGAGGAGGTCGACGAGGTGTCATCTCGAGCCAAATCGACATGATCAACTCTCCGGGAGGGATACCCCCCAGAGCAACACTCGGTTACGCACCCGCAAGCCCAGTGACTCTTTCCCTGCTCTCTCTCGGGCATGGTCCAGCGCCAGAGCACGTGTGTCACTGGCTTCCTCGCCAAGACCGTTTACCATCCGCCTGTCGGCTTAGTGTCCTGGATGATTGATTTACGACGACGACGAGTTTGAAGGATCGTACGATACCCCTTTTAAAACGAGGCGCGTAACGGGCATGTAACTCGGCCCCCGTTGTCGCAGCAGACGGCCTCGCAAAGGGTATGGTGGGCGCCATCCTGGTGTGGATACCCTGTTCACTACGACCTCCTCAACACACTTGTATGGGAGTACGTGTGCCGACGCAAACTCTCGCTCGCCACTGTCCTCGCTACCGAGCTTTCGCAGCCTGACATTCCATCGTGTTCGGGGTTCGACACTGACTCACAACCAAGACCCGACAACGCGGAGATACCATCCTCTCACTTCGTACCGCTGCGCTTGTATCCCGTCAATCTTGCAATCATGCCTCGAATAATTGTCTGGGTTATGGTTGTATAGATCATAGGCGAGACAAGGGGACGACATGCGACTCGGACCATCCGCCGGGTTCACCTGCTCGTACGAGCTCGTAGATCAATGCGCACAGATTCCGTCCTCATTGTTCAAAGGCTACTGCGCTGTGGTCAGGAGGCTGACCGGTCCTGTCCCGTCTTCTTTTAATCACTATCACTTGGTAGGACTTCATGCGTCACGGGCTTATTACATGTGTATAGGGTAGTAGTCGAGTATACATAGACCTGGAATGCAATCCAGGACGGTGATAAATACTTAACACCTGGGTCAAGTTGATAGGCAGTATAAACATTTACGCAGTACCGAGTAGATGAGGTGCGACGGTCAGAACGGACTTGTTATAGCTGAAATGAATAAGTTAGGCGCGCCATGAGTATGAGAAATGAGCGAGGCGTATGGGATGGGCAGGATAGCAATCCATTCCCCTTCTTCTTGTGCCGCCTCAACACCACTAAAGGAAAGTTCGTCCTCTGGAGAACCCCACCAATGCGCTTCGTGTCCATCGATGCTTATGGCGTTACAGCTAATCCCTTCTAATGTGTGTAGATTCCATGCGACCAATGGCAGATCTAGGTCATCTATGTTCTTCAACTCGACCCCCAGTTTGTGGGGTTGCCGCGCCGGAAAGATGTTTATGGCACGGGAAACCAGCTCCTCATTGACGAAGGACGGCTGCGAATGCGCAATCTCGATCGTCAGCGGGTTTCCGAAGGAGCTCTCGGGGACGCCCTCCTGCGAGCGGAACCCCTTCACCAAGAATTCATCTGACTTGTTCTCCAACGTGATGTGAGATACCGGGTTCCTCTTGAAGACCACGGCCATTTGCTGCTGGCACATCTAGAACAGATAATAATAACGAGTCTCGTAGTGCTCGTAGTCTGCGTAGTCCATCATCCTCGCCAGCGGCCACTGTGAGCGTGTCGGGCTGGCACTTGAGAGCCCACAGGAAGAGGAAGCACTTGCTGGCAAAGTCCCGGATGGTGAGAGAAATGAGCCGAGGAAGATCAATTGCTTGGATTTCGCTCAGTGCGAAGTTGCAGATGTTCGGTGGGATGGCGCCGCGCATATCGAGGTCTACCAAAGAAGACATCTGGGCAAGCGCAGACGAGAGATGCACAAAGCCGCCATCAGACTGGTAGGGCTCTCGATGAGCTTTATCTGGCTCGCTGTACAGATAAAGATGCGTCAGCTTTGTCCACATGGCCGATGTCTGGCTGAGCTCGCATCCACCGGTCAGCGAGAGCATGGTGAGTCGCGGGGGGTGCCGTCCCCCGGAAGGGATTGACGACAATAGGTGCATCCCCGCCCATGACCTGAAGTCTGAGGTATCTCAAGAGGGGGGTGTTGGCATCAAGCAAAGGGAGTAGAGCAGGAGCGTCTTCGCTGTTGAGCGAAATGTGGAGTGTTGCAATGCGATGCAGCTGTACAAGAATAATCTCTGCTGCGTCCCTTAATGTTACTCTGTATGCGTCGTCGTCGCTGCTGTCGTCCGAGTCGTCGCTCTCATTGTCTGCTTCACTGTCTCCTTCATCGTCACTTTCGCCGTCACTGCTCCCATGGTCGTCAACACCGTGCAACTCGTCGGCCTTGTCTTCATCATCATGCCGCTCTATCCCATGCCGCTCTTCAACATTCTCGTCATCTCCATTGTCTTCAATCCTGAACCACTCAGTTTCGTCTTCGCCCTCATCTTCGTCACGGTGCTCCTGACCACCATTCTCCTCGTCCTCATTGTCGCTCTTTTTTCTCAACGAGCATGATCAAGAGCGGCATTTTTTGCGAGAGCGTAACGATTTCGCGTATCATCGCAGGCGGCTCGACCCCGCAGATGATCGTCCACAGCTGTGGAGCGCCCCGAATGATGGCTCGCCATGTCCCACAGACATGACTGAGGGCGACGAGCGTGCATGCTGGAGGCACAGTTCGTTCCTCGTGAAGGAAACGGTCTGTGGAAGCGAGCTTGAAGATCTCCCCGAGGAGTTCGAAGGGGAGCTTGTTGATTCCGCGCCGCTGCAGGGGGTTCGCTATGGTCAACATGAGCATCGTGCAAGAAGAGGAACCGAAGCGGGTGTACTGAACAAGACGAGGAACTGTAGCTAGAGCGACTTTGAATGCACCTAGGATTGGATAACAAAACACACCAGGCATTGCCACCACATATTGCCACCTCGGCACACAGTATACGGAAACAAACGGGAAAACGATTGGAACGACGCAGATGGGCAACGGTCAACGGCCACCGCTGACAGTGTCCTCGTCGTGTCATGAGCATTGACACATGGACAATTCGGGTATCCTAAAAATTTGTAATGTACTCAATGCATATCTTTAGAGTGCTTATTGAATGATCAGATATTATTCAATGAGTGTTTTCATATGAAAGGCGGAAGAGGACACACACACATATATATTTCGGGCATCCGCGTGCACGCTGCAGTCCCTCACCTCACGAAGTGCCACCACGACCGCCAGATGGTCTGGAGAATGAAGCGATGGAGGACGGCCGCCCCAGGCGCACCCGCGTAGAACGCGTTCTCAAGGTGCTCGAGCGCCAGTGCATAATTTTAGCACAGTGACATCTACAAATGAGGTCCGGATCAGATGATAGATCAAGTTGTTGGAGTGAACAGCGTCAGCTTACCGTCTAGGGCTGCGCGGGTCTTGAGTTGCGGAGCAGCATGTACACTGCTGGTAGCGACAGCGGCGAAGATGGCGAGGGCTAAGACAGATTTCATGGTGAGTGTCGGAATGGAAAGTGCGGATGAATCTAGTCCCTTCGCCAAAATTGCTGGCCTTTATATATACGAACCAAGCAATACCCTATTCAAGGCCTCCTCGGGGAGGATCGACTCCCAGGAATAAATGATACGAGTTCGGGGCAATGTTCATTAAAGTGTGCTTTCATCAAAAGTATAAGTTGCCGCAAGTCGATGCATGGCTGGTAGATTTGCCACTACAAAAACTACAGGAATCAGTTGTACTAGAAGCCGTAGCCTTTCGAACAGGACAGCAGAAGTAACTTCCACCTGAATTGATGTCAAGGAGGGGAGATTGCTGACAACGTCTCGGGTATTGGTCGATAGAAGGTGCGTAGCTCGTATTGTTGTTGCTTCGTACTATGTGCCCAAGGTGATCGGCGTGATACCGGGAACGGGGACTAATGCCAGAGATGAAAGGGGAGGGAATCCACCGCGCGGTTGAGTGATCTTCGTACTTCGTGCTTCAGTTGGTCTCGGGCACGGAAACATGTGTGCGGAACTCAGTACATAGGGAAATGGTGGTTGAGCAACGTCATGTTTCTCGGCGTAGCATGGCAGCAGTTGACGGAGGTTGCAGCGAGCGGGGTAGGTATCCGCGCCAAGATAGCATCTGCCACGCCATCGTAAAAAGGCAATAGCCGGCGTCTACTTTCTTCGCCTCATTCGCACCTCGTTAATGGAGATAAGAGGAGATCCATAAGTGGCCATGAAATTCTGGGAGCGAGGAGCGGGGCAGGGAGCGGGGCATCATGCGGGGCCGCCGTTCGATGTCAGCCCGAGCATCGGTAGAGGAACACTAGGATTTCTGGTTGAGAGGCAGGTGGGATTCAAGCACAGTTGTACGATGATGGCGACGGTAAGAGGTGAGGATGGTGTCTTCCCATCATCAGATGTTGCTCGTGATTGAGTTAATGTCGAACCCGCAGGCACACGCAGGAGGTTCTGGACGCGACGGGGAAATAGAGCCGTAAGGATGTGAGCGTGTGGTGGGAGATAGTCAACCCAGGTGCGCCGTTGGTTTATCACCGCTGAATGTGAGCATCGTGAGGAATTTCGGCTTCCAGGTGAATTACATTCGTGCGTGACCGTATGCCACTCGATCCTCGTCTCTTCAGCCCTGTTCTGCACAATCTCACCTCCTTTCGTGGCTTAATCGTTCGTCTCAAACCGCTTCCGTTCCCTTGTAATAGTCCTCCCCTTCCCCTTTCCCTTTCCGCGTTTACCAACCCTTTCCACCCACCGCCTCGGCCTCCGCCCCAGGGCCCGTCCGAGGTCCACCAGCTAGGCCTCATGACCCCCTTTCATGCGTCGTAAGCCTTGCATGCCACAGCATTGGCTGAACCACACACCAATAGTAAGGAACTCCAGGCGCATCGGGCAACTGACGTAGATGTAGCGAATACCGCACAGTGACAGCGTCTTCGTTGTTGACTGCCTGCGGGCGCGAGTAGCTTTAATGCCCAATATTCGATACATCGCCGTAGTCCCCAATGTTCGCCTATCCACCTCTTTCCGCTCTAATTCCACGTCGACGGAATGTTCCAGTGCAAGGCTTGACTGTGTCCTCCTCCTCGTGCGTGCTAAGACAGTCTGCCCTCATTTCCCCCGCAATCTGCCGGTCGTGTAAGCTCGCGATATCTGGCTACCCGTATAACACTGAGTCGAGTACTTGAAATCGCGGAGCATGACCTCGTGGAGGTCTGCCACCGCGACATGGCTCGGCAGCAACGACAACCCAGAACTCCAGTTGTTGCTAGTCTTCCTACTCGTACATATTCGTCAATCGGGATATCTATGGCTAACGAAGAACCACACATACCTCTTAAGCTATGGCCACTTCTCGTCGCGCATCCCTCCCGCTCCTCTTCCCTTCGTTCGTCACCCTTCATTGAGCAGCCGTAGCGCAATATTGAGAGAGCCCAAGGCGAGGAGGAGCACACGCCTTACCCTCGCCACAGCATCATTCAACGTATGCAGCGGAAAGGGCTGCGTCGTGAAGGACGTAGCAGGGCGACCAACGGTCCTTGCGCGAGCATAACGTTGTTCGTCATTGACTCCTGCTGGAGCTAAGCCTATGAGACGTCAAGAAATAACAAGCGGAGAGAAGGCAAGTAGCTCACAAGTTCAGTGCCGCTGCTATCTACGCTTCAAAGGAGGCAAGTCGAGCCCATTATCGCGGCCCGATACAACTACGACTTCCATCTGCCAAGTCGCGAGCGACACGCTATCTAGGAGTGAAAATCGGACAGCGGCGTCATGTTTTTTGCTGCGGTAGTTCAGTGTGGTGGGTCTGGTCTTGCGGAGCGTCGGGGTCCGTTCGTCGAGCTCTGAGTTATCATTGGGCTGGATATGAGTGGACCGGTAACGGGCTACTAGCTTGCACACCCCAAGCAACATGTGGCAGCCAAAGAGGTTCCAGCGGCAATTCTGCGCATCAGTCCAGCAGTGCAGGAGAATTCATCTTCGGGGCACGCCTCCATGCATCGTGTCCTGCTCGGTACCCTACGATGGGCGGGGGGATCATCGATCCAATCTCAGATAGCACTACGGCCTTAGATAGAGGCGTTGGTCGAGGGGGAGGGCAAGTTTTGGTCGTTACTGCGTAGAGTTCAAGTCGAACTGCTTGGCTCAGGGGTTCGGGCCAAATAATTCACTTTCGGCGGGACGGGCGCTTGACGCAACAACGTCCATCTTCTATCACCACGAAACGCTATAGTCAACGGGTTGCATGGCCTTCCTGTCTGCACCCCGGAATCTCGATTTCGCAGGCTCGTTGGGCCACCCAAGATGGAGTGGACAGCAAGTGAAACGACGCCAGTGACGGTTTGTATGGAAATCACGGAAGGGTCGTGCATGTGTTTTGCTGTAGAGTGGTGTGTTCTGGGTTCTTCTCATACTCAGTACTCCCCGCTAACCTAAATGGTCGTTTTATTGTGCTAGTGGGCGAAAACATGCGCCCTGGTTCTGTTTAGATCAATTCGACCGCGACGTCTCGACGCGCACACCCAATGATGCGTCGCACTGAGTTCTCTCAAATGCAGACGCTAGTACGGCGGCACGGTAAGCGATGCGTCCCCCTTCTGCTTTCTATTCACCAAGTTGCCGCAGACGCGTAAACTTCACATCAAGAATACGAGTATTTTGGCCATGGAGAGACGACGGTAGGTAAGTATTTCGACTCACTGGTAAATCCTTGTGCCACGGGAAGGTGCGCTACCGCCCAATTCATGCGACCCAGCACCGCTAACTGGCAATAGTCGCCCCAAAGTCGTGGAGCTTGTCCTCGATCTCTTGTGCCGGATCTTCGGGACCCTTCAAGTCGGCGTGGCGCGCCTTGCCTTGATGACACCGAGCGTCCCCGTATTCCTTTACCTAGCCTACAAGCTTTCTTCATGCTACTTGCAGTCGTTCATCGGGCATGTCATTGGCCCTACACTAATGGACCATTTCGCCATCAATCCCGTGCTACCACCCGGACGCACTCATCGACGGTGAGGAATCTCCCACTCTCCGCCCTGCCCTGAGTACGATTTGACGAAGAACACCCAGGTTATACCCCGGCGACGACAAGGCGGACACTCGGTGAGAACAGGGCTGTAGGATACCCCCGACGGGACGTTCGATGAGAGGAGGCAGATGGGTATCGGCACCCGCACAAGAACGTCAATGAAACGCTCGCCGTCTGGATATTGCCTCCCATCATGGCCTGGTCAGACGTAGACGTTCCTACCGTTCCTACGCCCCTTCGTCCTCAGTCATCGACCCACCACCATAGCGCGCCATTTAGCGGCGTCTGCCTCCCATCGAAGCAGGATCTCCCGCACACGCTTCAACTCGGCTTGAAACACCACGTACGCACTTGTCGGCCCCCGGAGCCCTACGCTCTCCTCCCACCTCTTATCGTCGTTGCCGCTGTAACACGGTGTTTGCCTTGAGCCCCTTCCTCATATCATGGATGAGGTCATCCCGGATCAGGCACCCCGCACCTAAAGGAACTCGAGAAGGGCCTCGATGATCTCCCTGCGCCCATCATCCCAGTTTCTGCATATTCGTTCCTTGTACATTCTGCGCCTAGCCTTCAATCAGCCCTTCGCGCTCAAGCAACACTTCTAGTGTCAACTTCGGGCGTTGGTGACTCTTGCTAGAAGAAAATGTCAGTGTTGTGAATGTGATATGAATACGGGGTTGAGCAGGAGGCGGGGCCTCGTGGTAGAGTTCATAGAATATACGCTAGCCCAAATCCACAACTATGTGGAGGAAACATAAGGCAGGAATGATGAACATATATAAATGGGCATTCGAGTATGTAGAATGCTGTAGCAAATTAAGAATCTGACATGAAGACGTCTTCGCTGGAAAATGCTGAGTTGTCCGTAGCCAAACCATCCCAATTCCCCGTCCGAAGTGATGGTCGCTTGCTCGCCTGTTCCATGTATACCCCCGACACATCATGCATCGCCGGATCCCACCTACGCTTCAGTCATCCTTCGGTTTGAGGCATGTAAGAGCTTCCCCAACGCGGTCTGGGAAGAGTATTGTCGAGAAGAGAAGACATCATCGATGACATTATTTGCGTGTCTGGCTGGGCTGCAACTGATAAACGGGACGGAATTAGAATAAAATTAAAACTAGTGGATTATGGGGTACTTTGGTTGGTATTATAGCACCCTCCTACATTGCTGTTGTAGATAGGACCAGAAAAGATGTCGCCTGTTACTTGACCCGTAAATTGGAGCGGACTATGGAACGGTCCATTGACGTTGAGGATGATCACGGAGCCATTGACGGTAAGACCCGTTCCAGCCACTGAGGAATTGGTCCCGGTCAATGTTGCCATTCCATTGTTGGAGACGTTGAGCATCTGAGCGTGATACGAAGAATTGCGAATGCTGCCGTCTGTTGGTGGGGAGTGGGGGATGTCGAGATGGATATTGTTGAGGAAGGAGTGTGTGTTGGGGTGGGATGGGGTGGATGTGATTGAGATTATATTCAACTGGATGGATAGGATGTACAACTCAGGGGTGAAATCGAAGCCTCGATGCTGAAGCTCAAAGTCTATTTCAAGTCTGAGGGAGCGCAGGCAAGAGTCTCTCTGAGAGAAAGGGGAGCTAGTATGGCGCACAATTCGTGTTTCATGATAGGGCGTGTCCCATGAAAAGTCAGAATGCGAGAGGCCTTGTTGAATCGCTTTGTGCTGGGCTAGACCGAATTGTCAGTTTGGGGATTGCAGTTGAGGCGAGTCCGTACCTTGATCTCGTTTGAGAAGGAAAGGTATGAATTCATGGGCAACTTTTCTGAGGCCAGTGACGACGTCATTTCCGCGGATCATTCCCTCGTCGGTGAGTCCCTTGGGTGGCCATACAATAGGGACTATGTCAGGTGAACACCACTGAGCGTATCAATCAGAGAGGTCAACATAGACTGAGACACAGTTACCTCAAGACCTTGTTGATATCGAAGGAGATCATTCCACTCATCGCGATTGATATGTTCGACGACAACACTCAATTTGAGAGGATTGTTTCTATATTCAAATCGCTACACAATTTAAGCGCTAAGCCGTGGCCATCATATCATCATGAAAGACATGCTTGCCTTGCGAACCACAAACTTAGTTGTGCTGGTGCCAAATCCGGCATCCCGTTTGATCTCCAAGTGAGCAATGTCATCCTGATACTTCGTCTCCTCCACAAGATTTACGACCTCATGAAAGTCAAAGACGGCGTTGGTACGCGGTGGTCCCCCGTCCCACTCTTCGTACTTCACAAGCAGGCTTCCGAGCGGCATGTCATTGATATACCTACATGCATGATATCATAGCAACTCGCACCAGACTGCAAGCAGATATATGCTCACCGAGGTTTAGAAGGTTTCCACACCAGAGGTCTCGGACAATTGTGCATTACGCGCAGTTCCACGTCATCCTCACCGTTTCCGAAGTATTCGTAAATCTGGACCTTGGACCCCGGGGTGCAACGAGAATCAAAGTCGAGCAAGACTTCTAGAATGGATGGTAAGCCCTCTCGCCCGACTCGACTCCAACAAAACAATAACCTTCGAGATATACGAAGAACAGGGTTCTAAACCGCGCTTAAGAGTCTGCTGAAAATTATTGTTGTTGATTTGGTACTCACATAATCCCATTATCCTCATCATCTATATCAAAAGACCATATCATTAAAGTCATGATGAAGGTCGTCAGACGAGGTATCGACTGAGTACTACGCTCTTGGTACGCGAAATGCTGAAGGCAGGTGGTGGTGGTACGAAAGAGACTCGATGAGCATCTTTCGCGCCGAAATACAGCTTTACCAGCGCTCTCGACCTCGTGGGAGCCACACCAGATCTCGGACAGCCAGGAATGCCTTTCAAATCACGAAAGCTGTATCCAATCAATGATCTACCCGTTACGTCCATTCTAATGCCGTTAAGCAGCGATCGTCGAAGAAAAGCTAGTACCATCCCATCCCATCCCTCCGCACTCGCTGTAGTCAACCCAGAATCTCTTCTCCTCTCGTCGTAAAGCGAAAATCCACCCTCGACACCCTCGACACCCTCCACGCTACTATGCGGACCTCGAGATTCTGCCCTAGCGGCAATCTGTCGATGTCCAAGAACCATCAGGTTCTCTTTGATCAATGGTCCTGCCGGCGAGCATGTTAGGCATCTAATAGGACGGTCCGGACCTCCCGCAATCCCATATGCGTAGTCATACTAATAGACATAGATAGGGACATGCAGCCATGCGCGAAGCTTCGTGTCTCAGCGTTTTGGTAGACGAGCAGGGGGCAGCAGTATCGCCGTCTCAGCCTGGGACGTTTGCGTGGATTCAGGCGGAGGTCTAGAGTTTGATACATATAGAGTGTATTCCGTACTCACCACATGCCCAGGATACCTGCGATGTGACCGACGGGTACGCTACGGTAACGTA
Organism: Pleurotus eryngii var. eryngii; assembly: GCA_029467805.1. Lineage (NCBI taxonomy): Eukaryota > Fungi > Basidiomycota > Agaricomycetes > Agaricales > Pleurotaceae > Pleurotus > Pleurotus eryngii. Next base: position 182,127 of record SZVJ01000028.1, on the reverse strand, counting down.
CCCGCGACAATACCCATTGAGGGTACCAACTGGCCGAAGTCGGGGTTAACGGCGGAGCCCCCATTGCGCCTCATTTTTTCCCTCAATTGATGATCTTCACACCGTTTTAATCTTTGCTTCCCCCCTCTCACAGCACAACGACCCCGCCCTAGTGTAGGTTGCTACTGTCGTCATGCCATCCCGTCGTTACTAATCTCCTCCCCCCCGCGACCGAGAGCGAATACCGCCATAGAAAGTAGGGCGGGATTTCGTCGGGGTCCAGGATCCGAGGTAGTGCAAGGACGCCCCACTTACTGATTTAGGTCGCTGTCGATTTGAAAGCCTCGCGCACATCGTGTTCGTATCGTTCACGGGGGCACCAAGGTCCAGCAAGCGAGCGAAGGAACATATGAATTAGATTGTCCGACAGTGATAAGGTACATCTTCCGAACCGATTTTTACCTTGCTTTACTTCCAAGTGCGTTCGCTCAGAATGCAAGCAAGAGTAAACAAGTCCGTGCCTGGCACGCGTGTTGAAACACTCATTTTCCACATCTTCTCTCTCTGCTGAACCGCATGCTCCAGTTCTCAAGTTGCTTGAACCTAGTCAAGAAGGCGCGTCTACGAACATTTGCCGGAGGCGCTCTCGTTATGCCGAAAAGACCCCAAGAAGATGTAGAGGTTGATCCTTATCGTTCACGCCCGCGTCGTGCTTACCAGCAAGAAGGCGATAGTTATAGCTCGTATGGCCAGGCTCGGGGGTACAGGGACCAACGTGGTGGTGAGGCCGAACGCCGAGAAGGTTCATCTCGGAGGAGACGTGATGAGGACGATAGACATTGGAGACCTCGACTCGGAGACAGGGACTATAGTTTGTCGGGACAGTGGTAGCGGAACATATAGGACGACTCGGTGAATATCCAATAACGGGATGGAACCGACCGTTTTGATCAACTTCCTACAGCTCGTACCATAGCACCCAGACGCGTCGCGACCGTTCACCCGATCGGTGAATCCACAAGTTGCTGCAAACACTTCGTCGGTCTCATTTAGCTCATTGCGTAGACCTTCAACGCGTCGACATACACATCGAAGTATGCTTCGGAGATCAGAAAACGGTAGAGAGCGCGGTAAAACCCTCACCCAGCCCGACTCCCATAGGCAGCTACTGCCTCGCAAACCAGCGGCAGATAGGATAACGCGGAGTAGACCACCATTCTTGGCACCATCTATCCCTCCCCGTGAACCAGCAAAAGCCAAAACGCTGCGTAATCTTCCTCCACGACCTGCAGAAGAACGACGAGCGAAGTCGACATCGCCGCCTCATCACAAATCAAAATTGCCGCCTCAGGAGCCGGTCGCTGACAGAGCACTCCCATCCCAAGCCCCTGTAGAAGAGCAGGAGCCTTCGTCTCAGTACCTCGATGTGACTCTGATACCCTCAGTCACCCTATCGCAACCCACCGACTTGCGTAAACTTCTTGTTTTGGATTTGAACGGAACGCTTGTCCTACGGTCGCCATATAAGCCGCCTCCCAAGGGGTCGGCACACAACCTGGATGGTCCACGCCCGCTTCGTACTGTTCTTCCTCGACCGCTTTTGCCGTCGTTTCAGGAATACCTGTATCGGAGGACGAAAGAATGGCTCGATACGATGGTTTGGAGTAGTGCGCAGCCGCACAGTGTAGAAGACATGGTCCGTCGAGCGTTCTGTGATCCTGAGTTAGCAGGAGCGAAGAGCAAGGATGAGCTAGTCAGCTCCGGAAGGTTTGTTGCGGTATGGGCACGAGACACTCTTGGGCTAGCGAGCGACGCGTATTGTGAGTTCTTTCGCCATGCTCTACCCGTCTCGCCCCTGAGAATATCTATCTCATCAAGTCCAGAAAACGCAGACCACAAAAAATCTGGAGACTCCGTGGAAGCATTTTCAAGGATCGGAGGGAGTGCAGCATTCGGCGTCGTCTACTCTGTTGTTGGACGATTCGCCGCTGAAGGCACGTCTGCAGCCTTGGAATCACCTCTGCGTGAAAGAGTATACAAGTGAGATGAGGCTTGCAGATTTACAAGTCGTTTCTGAAGACGTGCGTGATTCGATTCAGAAATGTGAGCCATGCTTTACTAACGATGCTCTTCACAGTCGACGCCTTCTTACGACATCAATGCCTATTACAACCAGGATCTAACGCTGCTCGCCGTGATCGGCGCCTTGGATGCAATCAAATGGGAGAGTAATGTTGCTGTTGCTGGATGGGTTCGGAGTGGGGGACTGTCGCTGAATGGCGCAGATAGCGCTGAACCGCCCTGCGCAGAGGACTCTCAATTTCCGTCAAAGTCGCGTTCTGCGGGGCCCGCCCCTGATCCCCGCCCTTCCTCTCCGCCTCCAGCTCCTCCTGTCGAAGTCGAGCACACCGCTGAAGAGAGTCGCGGGGGGAATGTGGTTCGAAGAATATCCCAGTGTGATCGCATGGGCTACCCGAGGGCTAAGCGCGTTGAAGGAACTTGGTTTAGAGGTCGTGACGGGCATCGTACCGGTTGAAGGGGAGGAAAGGAAGAAGCTGAAGAAGAAAGATAGGAAAACGAAGCTTGAGGCGCTGCCCGCTTGATGAAGAACCGCCCAGCTTTCCGCCCCACTCGTTGCTCCGCAGCACGTCACATTCTCGGATTACATCTATACCATTTGCGCAAATGTTTTTGTTTCTGCAAAGGGACGTTATAATTATGATAGATACTAATACCGCCGTCTACGTATTGTTTGCAAGCTCCTTCAGTTTCATACCATCTTCCTTCGATGTCCGCATGATTTGTTGGGTATAGTTTATATCTTTCTACTTCAGACTGTCATGCCGTCCCATTACTAATCTCCCCCCCTTGGTGACATACCGCCATAGAAAGTAGGGCGGGATTTCGTCGGGATCCAGGATCGAGGTAGTGCGGGGACGCCTTATTTACTGATTTAGGTCGCCCCGAGTCTGGTTACTTCCAAGATAGTTTGGGTGCAAGGTAGGAGAGTCATATATATATATAAGTTTGCTCAGCTAACTTGTATGTCGTCTAGTAGACACTTTCGGTGGCCCAGCGATTCGATAGTTGAGAGCTCTTCTCTATCACGTGTGGCTGGCACGCTGCTCCACTCCAGCACGGGTTCAGCCAGAAACCTCTGACTGTGTTTTTGCGAAACCCTGCTGTGAAGGCAGCACCAATCCGTATATCTGTCGTATAGCCAACCAAGCCCAGCAGACCTCTGGGGGCGTAGGCGTCCATCGGTGTTCGGCCTGGCTATGCACTACTGGTCAATCTGCCATTGAAGCATGGCTTCAGCCGAATGTGTCGTTTCGTGTGAGGGGTGCATTTGTACGTTCTTTCTAGAAAGGTGCGTAGGCTGAGTATGCTACGATCCTTTGCTAATGGTGCCCGTAGACCATGTGTTCTGTGAAGAGGTCAACCGAGCGCGCACCAACGACAGGACAAGCACCCCCCGACTTCTGGAACCCTCGAAGATTGTCACGCTCGTTGGCCCTCTCTGATATTCACATCCAATCCCGAACGAGATACCGAAGGAGCTTGTCTCCCGTTTCGGAATACCCCACATCTCCCGATGGCGACCAATGCTCGGACGACCCTGAGACTTGCATGGGCCCTCTGCACCAGTAACAAAGGACGACCCCCGGTGGCCATTCCAGGTGGCTTATATCAAACCGCAGGTATAAATAACAGTACACTATGGTTAGTTAAAGGTGAAGCCATATTTTGTCCGTCGTCCTTCCACCTTATCGTTATTACCCAGTTGAACCATTTACTTCTGCAGTTTTCAATCTACCGAAGCCCACCCCCACTAAAATGTCTAGCCCATTGTCTTCCCCTCCCTCTTCCCCTCAGCGCTGGACGCCGTTGAAGAGGCGAAATGTGAAGCCTTCCACGGGCTGCCCAGGCAAGAAAATGCGGGCGGGCAATGTGAAAGCCTATCAAGAGGAAGATGATACCCCTGCCACGACTAGGAACATCGTAAGCTATTGACATCGCCCCAGCCATTACGCTAAACTCACCGCGCGCACCATAGAACCCCAAAGAGAAGATCCTGTGGGAATGTGGGATGACCATACGTCCCGCTGGCCTCGACAGGCATTTGAAGACGCACCCTATCCACACTTCGGAGTTGTTGACTTCAGAAGACAAAGTCCCTATCGCCCCAGTGGGGGCGACTCCCCGCTGGAAGACGGGGCTAAGGGTGTCCCCATGACCAAGCCAAAGAGAGCCCCCAGTGCAGATGCTTTCAAGGTGAGCGAGCGGCACATCGCTCCGCTCCCTTCCCGTGTGCGAGTGCCTATCCCCTCCCAGCGAGTTCAAAGCCCAGCCGTACTGCGAGTGGGAGCTAAGCCCGCAGTCCGGCATGCAAAGCAACGTCTCACTAGGCGACAGTACCACCGCTACGTGTTCTTCAACTCGAGTGGCGACGAGGAGGTCTCCGCCGGCTCCAGCACAGAAGACGAGGGCGAGCACAAGACCGGACTGGTTGAATATGACGCCGACGACAGCGATAACGAGGCCGACACGTACGAGCGAGAGTTGAATGAGGGCGAGGACGAAAGTGAGGAAGAGGGCGATTATGCATACACCCATCCGATCAGCTATACAGCGTATGGCTCGGCGTCTGAGGACTCGGACGACTCGGACGATAGCCCTTCGTCCTCTTCTTCCTCGCATCTTGCCCAGCCCGCTCCTCTTCCCGTCGAGCTCATCAGCGTCCCACAGCCCCACCCGGACACCTCCCGTTCGCTTGAGTCGATCAGCCATGGAATGTACGGCTCGTCTTCCTCGGACGACTCAGACGATGGTTCCTCCTCGTCCTCCTCTTCTTCATCCTCTCTTGCGAAGCCTGTCAATGCCTCCCAGGACGCCACTGGTATGGACGTCGACACGGACGATGAGCCCCTCGACCCATTCTACGCTTCAACAAGCAGCTTCTATATGCCCTGCAGCGCCTAAAGCGCTCGGCGTCTCCTTCTCTTCCTCTCCTCGCACCTCATACACCGTGACATCGGGTCTCAAGCTTCAAGTTTTGTTTATGCGTTATGTATGCTATGTATGCCGTGTCTGTCTCCGCTATATGTCTTCTTCTCACTTTCGCACGTTAGTCTTTATTTTCGGCATTAATCGTAGGTACAGTCCCTCGCTATTGTCCTAGTATAGTCTCCCTTAATCGTAGATACACCAAATTTCTGTCTCTCGGGGTTTTGTATAGTATCTAGTGTCTGATTCGCGCAATATATCATGTTAGATTACTTTAAACTCACGATTGTGTAGCAACGAAACCATTACAAGAGCTTCGCTGAGTTCCTACTGATATTCTAGTCGATACGTCGTTGATATAGTATAGCAAATGATGAACTAAATGTGAATAGTTTTGCGTCTAGATTCCTCCCATAATCGCCCAATCGCCTGCCGAGCGTCCACCGTCGCTGTTCTCCCTTATTCCAGCTGGTACGACATAGCTTCCCGGTCGAGACTCATCACCCTCCCGTATTCAAGCAACAACCTATACGAACCACAAGCCATCACATCAGTTACCCATGCTACCTCGGGGAAATGAACTACTCACCTAAACAGGTACGCAGTCATATGCTCCTTCCTCCAGTACGTCTTGATCCACTCCCTCCCCGCCTCCGCCATCTTCCGCGCCGTCTCATCATGGTTCCCCTGCCCGTTCATACCGCCGCGGAAGTACGCAAAGATATCGTACAGGTCCGAGAGGTCGACTTGGATGGGAACGTAGTGGACCCACGGCTGAATGCGCTCTAGCCGCCTGTATATGGTTGACGTCAACGTAGGACTGGGTGGGAAGAGAGGGATGAGGGAAAATAGGACGTACCATTCTGGGTAAATTGTTGCTTTGAAAACAAGCGAGTTTGTCGTGATCAGCCTCTTGAACCGACTCGACCAGCCGTTTCCGTCCACCTTCGCGCGCTACGTTAGCGTATAAATAAGCTAGAAGTATGAAGGGTGCGTACGTCGATAAAGTATTTATGCGCCCCAACGCCTGCATCATTGAACGGCACATGCGGCATCCACTCCAACTCGTGCTCCAAAAGCTCGCAGTACTCGGGCGCACACACAATCGGGCTGCCCGCGAACTTGACATCAAAGAACGCCGTATTCAAAAGCCACTTGGGCACGTCCACAAGTTCATACACGCACTCTGCGGGTGGTGGTTCCCAGTCGGCACCCTCAACCGCACATCCCCCTCCATATCGTTCGCCAGCCTCACGATCTGCGGGCGCCCCCAGAGGTCTGCTGGGCTTGGTTGGCTAGACGATAGATATACGGGTTGGTGCTGCCTTCACAGCAGGGTTTCGCAAATACGCAGTAAGAGGTTTCTGGCTGAACCCGTGCTGGAGCAGCGTGCCAGCCACGCGTGATAGAGAAGAGCTCTCAACTGTCGAATCGCTGGGCCACCGAAAGCGTCTACTAGGCGACGATACAAGTTAGCTGAGCAAACTTATATATATATATATGACTCCTACCTCGTACCCAAACTATCTTGGAAGTAACCAGACTCGGGGCGACCTAAATCAGTAAATAAGGCGTCCCCGCACTACCTCGGATCCTGGATCCCGACGAAATCCCGCCCTACTTTCTATGGCGGTATGTCGCCAAGGGGGGAAAATTAGTAACGGGACGGCATAACAGTCTGAAGTAGAAAGATATAAACTATACCCAACAAATCATGCGGACATCGAAGGAAGATGGTATGAAACTGAAGGAGCTTGCAAACAATACGTAGACGGCAGTATTAGTATCTATCATAATTATAACGTCCCTTTGCAGAAACAAAAACATTTGCGCATATGGTATAGATGTAATCCGAGAATGTGACGTGCTGCGGAGCAACGAGCCGGGGCGGAAAGCTAGGCGGTTCTTCATCAAGCGGGCAGCGCCTCAAGCTTCGTTTTCCTATCTTTCTTCTTCAGCTTCTTCCTTTCCTCCACTTTAACCGGTACGATGCCAGTCACGACCTCTAAACCAAGTTCCTTCAACGCGCTTAGCCCTCGGGTAGCCCATGCGATCACACTGGGAGATTCTTCGAACCACATTCCCCCCGCGACTCTCTCTTCAGCGGTGTGCTCGACTTCGACGGGAGAAGCTGGAGGCGGAGAGGAAGGACGGGGATCAGGGGCGGGCCCCGCAGAACGCGACTTTGACAGAAATTGAGAGTCCTCTACGCGGGGCGGTTCAGCGCTATCTGCGCCTTTCAGCGAGAGTCCACCACTCCGAACCCATCCAGCAACATTACTCTCCCATTTGATTGCATCCAAGGCACCGATCACGGCGAGCAGCGTTAGATCCAGGTTGTAGTAGGCATTGATGTCGTAAGAAGGTGTCGACTGTGAAGAGCATCGTTAGTAAAGCATAGCTCACGACTCAGAATCAAATCACGCACGTCTTCAGAAACGACTTGTAAATCTGCAAGCCTCATCTCACTTGTATACTCTTTCACGCAGAGGTGATTCCAAGGCTGCAGCCGTGCCTTCAGCGGCGAATCGTCCAACAACAGAGTAGACGACGCCGAATGCTGCACTCCCTCTGACCCTTGAAAATGCTTCCACGGAGTCTCCAGATTTTTTGTGGTCTGCGTTTTCTGGACTTGATGAGATAGATATTCTCAGATGCGAGACGGGTAGAGCATGGCGAAAGAACTCACAATACGCGTCGCTCGCTAGCCCAAGAGTGTCTCGTGCCCATACCGCAACAAACCTTCCGGAGCTGACTAGCTCATCTTTGCTCTTCGCTCCTGCTAACTCAGGGTCACAGAACGCTCGATGGACCATGTCCTCTACACTGTGCGGCTGCGCACTACTCCAAACCATCGTATCGAGCCATTCTTTCGTCCTCCGGTGAAACAGGTATTCCCGAAACGACGGCAAAAACGGTCGAGGAAGAACAGTACGAAGCGGGCGTGGAGCGTACGGGTCAGCATACGGGTTGTGTGTCGACCCCTCGGGAGGCGGCTTATATGGCGACCGTAGGACAAGCGTTCCGTTCAAATCCAAAACAAGAAGTTTACGCAAATCGGTCGGTTGCGATAGGGTGACTGAGGGTTTCAGAGTGACGTCGAGGTAATGAGACGTAGGCTCCTGCTCTTCTACAGGGGCTTGGGATGGGGGTGCTCTGTCAGCGGCTGGTTCTCGAGGCGGCAATTTTGATTTGTGACGAGGCGGCGATGACGACTTCGCTCGACGTTCTTCTGCAGGTCGTGGAGGAAGATTACGCAGCGTTTTGGCTTTTGCTGGCTCACGGGGAGGGATAGATGGTGCCAAGAATGGTGGTCGACTCCGCGTTATCCTATCTGCCGCTGGTTTGCGAGGCAGTAGCTGCCTATGGGAGTCGGGCTGGGTGAGGGTTGTACCGCGCTCTCTACCGTTTTCTGATCTCCGAAGCGTATCTCGATGTGTATGTCGACGCGTTGAAGGTCTACGCAATGAGCTAAATGAGACCGACGAAGTGTTTGCAGCAATTTGGGGATTCACCGATCGGGTGAACGGTCGCGACGCGTCTGGGTGCTATGGTACGAGCTGTAGGAAGTTGATCAAAACGGTCGGTTCCATCCCGTTATTGGATACTCACCGAGTCGTCCTATATGTTCCGCTACCACTGTCCCGACAACTATAGTCCCTGTCTCCGAGTCGAGGTCTCCAATGTCTATCGTCCTCATCACGTCTCCTCCGAGATGAACCTTCTCGGCGTTCGGCCTCACCACCACGTTGGTCCCTGTACCCCCGAGCCTGGCCATACGAGCTATAACTATCGCCTTCTTGCTGGTAAGCACGACGCGGGCGTGAACGATAAGGATCAACCTCTACATCTTCTTGGTGTCATTTCGGCATAACGAGAGCGGCTCCGGAAAATGTTCGTAGATGCGCTTTCTTGACCAGGTTCAAGCAACTTGAGAACTGGAGCATGCGGTTCAGCAGGAAGAGAAGGTGTGGAAAATGAGTGTTTCAACACGCGTGCCAGGCACGGACTTGTTTACTCTTGCTTGCATTCTGAGCGAACGCACTTGGAAGTAAAGCAAGGTAAAAATCGGTTCGGAAGATAGTACCTTATCACTGTCAGACAATCTAATTCATGTGTTCCTTCGCTCGCTTGCTGGACCTTGGTGCCCCCGTGAACGATACGAACACGATGTGCGCGAGGCTTTCAAATCGACAGCGACCTAAACCAGTAAGTAGGGCATCCTTGAACTACCTCGGATCCTGGATCCCGACGAAATCCCGCCCTACTTTCTATGGCGGTATTCGCTCTCGGTCGCGGGGGGGAGGAGATTAGTTACGACGGGACGGCATGACGACAGTAGCAACCTACACTAGAGCGAAATCGTTGTGCTGTGAGAGGGGGAAGCAAAGATTAAACGGTGTGAAGATCATCAATTGAGGGGAAAATGAGGCGCAATGGGGGCTCCGCCGTTAACCCCGACTTCGGCCAGTTGGTACCCTCAATGGGTATTGTCGCGGGTACGTTACCGCAGCGTACCCGTCGGCCACATCGCAGGTACCCTGGGCATGTGGTGAGTACGGAATACACTCTATATGTATCAAACTCTTGACCCCCGCCTGAATCCACGCAGACATCCCAGGCTGAGACGGCGATACCGCTGCCCGCCTGCTCGTCTGCCAAAACGCTGAGACACGAAGCTTCGCGCGTGGCTGCATGTCCCTATCTATGTCTATTAATATTATTGCGCATATGGGATTGCGGGAGGTCCGGACCGTCCTATTAGATGCCTAACATGCTCGCCGGCAGGACCATTGATCAAAGAGAACCTGATGGTTCTTGGACATCGACAGATTGCCGCTAGGGCAGAACCTTGAGGTCCGCATAGTAGCGTGGAGGGTGTCGAGGGTGGATTTTCGCTTTACGACGAGAGGAGAAGAGATTCTGGGTTGACTACAGCGATTGTGGAGGGATGGGATGGGATGGTACTAGCTTTTCTCCGACGACCGCTGATTACCAGCATTAGAATGGACGTAACGGGTAGATCATTGATTGGATACAGCTTTCGTGATTTGAAAGGCATTCCTGGCTGTGCGAGATCTGGTGCGGCTCCCACCAGGTCGAGGGCGCTGGTAAAGCTGTATTTCGGCGCGAAAGATGCTCATCGAGTCTCTTTCGTACCACCACCACCTGCCTTCAGCATTTCGCGTACCAAGAGCGTAGTACTCAGTCGATACCTCGTCTGACGACCTTCATCATGTCTTTAATAATGTGGTCATTTGATATAGATGATGAGGATAATGGGATTATGTGAGTACCAAATCAACAACAATAATTTTCAGCAGACTCTTAATCGCGGTTTAGAACCCTGTTCTTCGTATATCTCGAAGGTTATCGTTTTGTTGGAGTCGAGTCGGGCGAGAGGGCTTACCATCCATTCTAGAAGTCTTGCTCGACTTTGATTCTCGTTGGACCCCGGGGTCCAAGGTCCGGATTTACGAATACTTCGGAAACGGTGAGGATGACGTGGAACTGCGCGTAATGCACAATTGTCCGAGACCTCTGGTGTGGAAACCTTCTAAACCTCGGTGAGCATATATCTGCTTGCAGTCTGGTGCGAGTTGCTATGATATCATGCATGTAGGTATATCAATGACATGCCGCTCGGAAGCCTGCTTGTGAAGTACGAAGAGTGGGACGGGGGACCACCGCGTACCAACGCCCTCTTTGACTTTCATGAGGTCGTAAATCTTGTGGAGGAGACGAAGTATCAGGATGACATTGCTCACTTGGAGATCAAACGGGATGCCGGATTTGGCACCAGCACAACTAAGTTTGTGGTTCGCAAGGCAAGCATGTCTTTCATGATGATATGATGGCCACGGCTTAGCGCTTAAATTGTGTAGCGATTTGAATATAGAAACAATCCTCTCAAATTGAGTGTTGTCGTCGAACATATCAATCGCGATGAGTGGAATGATCTCCTTCGATATCAACAAGGTCTTGAGGTAACTGTGTCTCAGTCTATGTTGACCTCTCTGATTGATACGCTCAGTGGTGTTCACCTGACATAGTCCCTATTGTATGGCCACCCAAGGGACTCACCGACGAGGGAATGATCCGCGGAAATGACGTCGTCACTGGCCTCAGAAAAGTTGCCCATGAATTCATACCTTTCCTTCTCAAACGAGATCAAGGTACGGACTCGCCTCAACTGCAATCCCCAAACTGACAATTCGGTCTAGCCCAGCACAAAGCAATTCAACAAGGCCTCTCGCATTCTGACTTTTCATGGGACACGCCCTATCATGAAACACGAATTGTGCGCCATACTAGCTCCCCTTTCTCTCAGAGAGACTCTTGCCTGCGCTCCCTCAGACTTGAAATAGACTTTGAGCTTCAGCATCGAGGCTTCGATTTCACCCCTGAGTTGTACATCCTATCCATCCAGTTGAATATAATCTCAATCACATCCACCCCATCCCACCCCAACACACACTCCTTCCTCAACAATATCCATCTCGACATCCCCCACTCCCCACCAACAGACGGCAGCATTCGCAATTCTTCGTATCACGCTCAGACGCTCAACGTCTCCAACAATGGAATGGCAACATTGACCGGGACCAATTCCTCAGTGGCTGGAACGGGTCTTACTGTCAATGGCTCCGTGATCATCCTCAACGTCAATGGTCCGCTCCATGGTCCACTCCAATTTACGGGCCAAGTAACAGGCGACATCTTTTCTGGTCCTATCTACAACAGCAACGTAGGAGGGTGCTATAATGCTAACCAAAGTACCCCATAATCCACTAGTTTTAATTTTATTCTAATTCCGTCCCGTTTATCAGTCGCAGCCCAGCCAGACACGCAAATAATGTCATCAATGATGTCTTCTCTTCTCGACAATACTCTTCCCAGACCGCGTTGGGGAAGCTCTTACATACCTCGAACCGAAGGATGGCTGAAGCGTAGGTGGGATCCGGCGATGCATGATGCGTCGGGGGTATACATGGAACAGGCGAGCAAGCGACCATCACTTCGGACGGGGAATTGGGATGGTTTGGCTACGGACAACTCAGCATTTTCCAGCGAAGACTTCTTCACATCAGGTTCTTAATTTGCTACAGCGTTCTACATACTCGAATGCCCATTTATATATGTTCATTCCTGTCTTACGTTTCCTCCACATAGTTGTGGATTTGGGCTAGCGTGTATTCTACGAACTCTACCACGAGGCCCCGCCTCCTGCTCAACCCCGTATTTATATCGCATTCACAACGCTGACATTTTCTTCTAGCAAGAGTCCCCAACGCCCGAAGTTGACACTAGAAGTGTTGCTTGAGAGCGAAGGGCTGATTGAAGGCTAGGCGCAGAATGTACAAGGAACGAATATGCAGAAACTGGGATGATGGGCGCAGGGAGATCATCGAGGCCCTTCTCGAGTTCCTTTAGGTGCGGGGTGCCTGATCCGGGATGACCTTATCCATGATATGAGGAAGGGGCTCAAGGCAAACACCGTGTTACAGCAGCGACGACGATAGGAGGTGGGAGGGGAGCGTGGGGCTCTGGGGGCCGACAAGTGCGTACGTGGTGTTTCAAGCCGAGCTGAAGCGTGTGCGGGAGATCCTGCTTCGATGGGAAGCAGACGCCGCTAAATGGCGCGCTATGGTGGTGGTGGTGGGTCGATGACTGAGGACGAAGGGGCGTAGGAACGGTAGGAGCGTCTACGTCCGACCAGGCCATGATGTGAGGCAATATCCAGACGGCGAGCGTTTCATTGACGTTCTTGTGCGGGTGCCGATACCCATCTGCCTCCTCTCGTCGAACGTCCCGTCGGAGGTATCCTACAGCCCTGTTCTCATCGAGTGTCCGCCTTGTCGTCGCCGGGGTATAACCTGGGTGTTCTTCGTCAAATCGTACTCAGGGCAGGGCGGAGAGTGGGAGATTCCTCACCGTCGATGAATGCGTCCGGGTAGTAGCACGGGATTGATGGCGAAATGGTCCATCAGTGTAGGGCCAATGACATGCCCGATGAACGACTGCGAGTAGCATGAAGAAAGCTTGTAGGCTAGGTAAAGGAATACGGGGACGCTCGGTGTCATCAAGGCAAGGCGCGCCACGCCGACTTGGAGGGTCCCGAAGATCCGGCACAAGAGATCGAGGACAAGCTCCACAACTTTGGGGCGACTATTGCCAGTTAGCGGTGCTGGGTCGCATGAATTGGGCGGTAGCGCACCTTCCCGTGGCACAAGGATTTACCAGTGAGTCGAAATACTTACCTACCGTCGTCTCTCCATGGCCAAAATACTCGTATTCTTGATGTGAAGTTTACGTGTCTGCGGCAACTTGGTGAATAGAAAGCAGAAGGGGGGCGCATCGCTTACCGTGCCGCCGTTCTGCTGTGAACAAGCTCGCGCCGTGGTCAGGGGCCTTTGACGTGGGCGACTCCGTTCATCGATTGTACCGTTTATCGCTCACGGTCTACCCACCCTACTTCAGATTCCTCTTAGTATGACCACTGTCTACAGTTTAGCCAGACTGTTCATCACCCTTCATCTTCGCCTTCGAATCCCCCCCCAAGTCGTCCCCAACGCCGGCGTTCGCACTCAACGAGTCGTCGTCGTCGTCGTCGCTGTTCTGATGTACTCGGCTGCAACTTCCGCTGCCGCGACTTGTATGCGAGGTAAGTCGTCTGTAGATTCACTTGATTGCTGTTTCAGGTAATCCGTGGCTTGCGCAGGCTGAAACCAGGCCTCTCTGGGGACCCAGCAGGACGTCGCAGTTGATGCCCCTGGCAGCTCCCGAGTTGGCGCTTCCCCAAGTCGGCATTTAGGTGGTCTCAGGAGTGTGACGCTGGCTCGAAGGAGCAGCAGAGGGTGGTACAACGACGGCGTCTCGTGTGTGGGTAGAGGCTGCATTTGGTGTGGGTGGCGAGCGGAGTGCGGGGGTCGGGCTGAGGTTGTTGGTGAGTCTGTGTCAGTGCTATACAGGGTTTTGGACTCACTTTGTTGTGCTAATGCTCTTGCGTCTCATCGGCGCCTGCCTCGGGCTCTGTTGATGACATACTGGGGGAGACGAAATGGGGCGATGCTGCGACCGCTGGAGTCTGCGTGCTGATGACGTTGAGAGAGTTTCTTAGTCGGGACAGTTGTCGAGGAGTCGTTGAGTGCTTAGCGCTTATTGTGTGCGCCTGTTTGCATGTTTCCCGCGCACCTTCATTGTCCACTTCATGTAAAGTTGTCGAACTTCCTCACGGTCAACGTCATTGAGGAACATATTCCAAGAGATGTGCAGATTCCAAGTTGTGTGTATAGCATTAGGAACCCTCTCCGTCGTCATTAATTCATTTTTCGCTCCGACAAGCCGTGAAAGGTTCTTACTCGATCGTCCCTTTACGGGTGAAAGTGCTTCAATGTGTGTTCCCTATTCGAGCTGCCCTCGCAAAGACCCCTTTCAAATTGTCCACCCTTATTCGGCGGCCAACCATAGCCCTCTCCATCACCATCGCTATTAGTCACATCCTATCCCAGCCTTAGCGGCGGGGCGATGAAGCGTCAGATTCGCAAGGTGCTCCCGCAATGGCAAGGCCATCAAACCCTCCTCCTCCTCCTCGCTTTCGCCCTCTTCCTCACCGTAATATACCTCCGCGAGTCGTTGATTGCCATCGCCCTACAAGCTCAAGCTCCGATATTCTGCCGTCGCCCGCCAACTGCCCATTTCTCGCGAGCAGACAGCCTGTTCAAGGATAGACGTAGAGGGAGGCATCCGGTCATTGAGCTCATCGAGCGGGCTGAGAAAGAATGGCAGGGCAAGCAAGAGAGAGCGAGCAAGACCCTGAGCGAGGCCCCTCGCTGAGTACGAACGCCGGTATAAACGCTTGCCACCCAAAGGCTTCGACGACTGGTACGTTGCCGATGATCTCTACTCTCCAGCCGCTCTGACTTACAGTGAACGACGGCAGGTGGCAGTACGTCCAGGAAAACGACATCAAGCTCCCCGACGAGTACGACTCTATCTATGAAGACTTGGAGCCGTTCTGGGGCATACGACCGTGCGACCTCCTACAAACACAGGCAGTGCAAGAGAACATCCTGGGTGCCTACGTCATCGCCAAGGAACCCAACGCGTCGGTAGGAATCTCCAATGTCGTGCGCTCCCGCATCAATCCGATGCCCATGGAGGCGTTGATCAGCGGCTACCAAGGTCTTCTCAATCTTCTGAAGCCTGTCGAACACATGCTCCCGCCCTTTCGCATTCCTGGGAAATGTGAGCCCCCTCCCTTTCAGTCGACAGTCGCAAACCAATTTTTTCTCATCTAGACGTCAATCTCGCCGTCTCCCCGAAGATGCCGCGGCTGGGCTTTGCGTTTGCCTGCCCGCCACACTCGCCCGCACGCAAAGGCAAGATTATCGACCAAGCCAAACGGCCACCCCACGCGAGGAAAAGACCTTCATCCTCGACCACCGCCGCGCCATGGACCCCTGCTACAGCCCGCACCTCTTCTTCGCGCACGCCCGGTTCCTGCCCTACACCCCGACGACCCCCCACGCGCAATCGCTCATGTCCGCGCAGGCGACGTACTGCAACACCATGGTCCACCACAACATCCAGCTGCCGAGCTTCGTCTCGTGGGTGGACGACGTCCGCCCGCGCGAGCACGACCCGCCGTGGGCGAACAAGACGGACGAGCGGATGTTCTGGCGCGGGAGCAACACGGGGCTGACGTTCAGCGCGGACACGCTGTGGCGATACTCGCAGCGCCCGCAGCTTGTGAGGCTGGCGAACGATATGGAGGGGGTTGTGCGGTTGGGGGTGCCGATTGGGAACGATCACATGCAGAGTGAATCGCCGCCGTATGAGCATACGGACGTGCCCAAGCGGCTTTTGAATACGGCGTTCTTTGATGTCAAGTTCGCGGGCAGCCCGATTGCGTGTGCGCCCGAGTACTGCGAGCTTTTGGAGCACAAGTTCGAGTGGACGCCGCATGTGCCGTTTAATGATGCAGGCGTTGGGGCGCATAAATACTTTATCGACTTATGCACCCTTCATACTTCTAGCTTATTTAAACGTTAACGTAGCGCGCGAAGGTGGACGGAAACGCTGGTCGAGCCGGTTCAAGAGGCTGATCACGACAAACTCGCTTGTTTTCAAGGCAACGATTTACCCGGAATGGTATGTCCTATTGCCCCTCCCGTCCCTCTCTTACTTCTCACCCCTCCCTACGTTGACGTCGACCATGTACAGGTGGCTGGAGCGCATTCAGCCGTGGGTCCACTACGTCCCCATCCAAGTCGACCTCTCGGACCTGTACGATATCTTTGCGTTCTTCCGCGGCGATCTGGACGGGAAGGGGAACCATGATGAGACGGCGTGGAAGATGGGGGAGGCGGGGATGGAGTGGAGTAAGATGTACTGGGTATCTGTTTAGGTGAGTGGTTCATCCCCCTGTAGGAGCGTACTAGGTCACTAGGGGCGGAGGGGCTTTGAGGGTCATGAGAGTGAAAGTACAAGTTACTGATGTGAGGGTTTGTGTAGGTTGTTGCTTGAATACGGGAAGGTGATGAGTCTCGACCGGGAAGCTACGTCGTACCGGCCGGAATAAGGGAGAACAGCGACGGTGGACGCTCGGCAGGCGATTGGGCGATTATGGGAGGAATCTAGACGCAAAACTATTCACATTTAGTACCTACTGTTCACCGTTTACTATATTATATCAAATATTGTAGCAGGTACATGAATGCGGAGGGTTCGTGGGGTTGTGACTATGAGTTGTGTGAAAGACGGAGTACGCATCTCGTTATCGTGTTCAGCATTCAGTATTAAACAATCCCGGGCAAGTGAGGATGTCACAATGATTCCGTTACTGCTTTATCCTCCACAATCACGCATTCAAAGTCATCTAACACGATATATTGCACGAATCGAACACTAGATACGAATACGAAACCCCAAGCGACAAACAATTGGTGTATCTACGATTAAGGGAGACTATACTAGGACAATAGCGAGGGACTATACCTACGATTTATGCCAAAAATAAAGACTAACATGCGAAAGAGAGAAGAAGACATGTAGTGGAGACAGACATGGCATACATAGCATACATAACACATAAACAAAACTTGAAGCTTGAGACCCGATGTCACGGTGTATGAGGTGCGAGGAGAGGAAGAGAAGGAGACGCTGAGCGCTTTAGGCGCTGCAGGGGGTACAGAAGTCGCTTGTTGCAGCGTAGACTGGGTCGAGGGGCTCGTCGTCCGTGTTGACGTCCATTCCATACTGGTGGCGTCCTGAGGGGCGTTGACGGGCTTGGTGAGAGAGGAGGAAGAAGAGGAGGACGAGGAGGAACCATCGTCTGAGTCGTCCGGGGACGACGAACCGTACATTCCGCGGCTGATCGGCTCAAGCGAACGGGAGGTGTCCGGGTGGGGCTGTGGGACGCTGATGAGCTTGACGGGAGGAGGAGCGGGCTGGGCAAGATGTGAGGAAGAAGAGGACGAAGGGCTATCGCCTAAGTCTTCCGAGTCCTCATACGCTGAGCCATACACTTTATAGCTGATCGGATGGGTATACGCATATACGCCCCCTTCCTCGCTTTCGCCCTCGTCGCTCGACTGGCATCGTCCTCGTTCTCATTCAACTCTCGCTCGTACGTGTCGGCCTCGTTATCGCTGTCGTCGGCGTCATATTCGACCAGTCCGGTCTTGTGCTCGCCCTCGTCTTCTGTGCTGGAGCCGGCAGAGACCTCCTCATCGCCACTCGAGTCGAAAAACACGTAGCGGTGGTACTGTCGTCTAGTGAGACGTTGCTTTGGGCGCCGGACTGCGGGCTTAGCTCCCACTCGCGGTACAGCTGGGCTTTGAACTCGCTGGGAGGGGATAGGCACTCGCACACGGGAAGGGAGCGGAGCGATGTGCCGCTTGCTCACCTTGGAAGCATCTGCACTGGTGGCTCTGCAAAAATTGGACGCCGATACTGATACCGTGGACGAATGAATGGATGCGAGCGATTAAGAGGAGACAAGCTCCTTCGGTATCTCGTTCGGGATTGGATGTGAATATCAGAGAGGGCCAACGAGCGTGACAATCTTCGAGGGTTCCAGAAGTCGGGGGGTGCTTGTCCTGTCGTTGGTGCGCGCTCGGTTGACCTCTTCACAGGACACATGGTCTAGGGCGCCATTAGCAAAGGATTCTATAGCACACTCAGCCTACGCACCTTTCTAGAAAGAACGTACAAATGCACCCCTCACACGAACGACATATTCGGCTGAAGCCGTGCTTCAATGGCGGATTGACCAGTAGTGCATAGCCAGGCCGAACACCGATGGACGCCTACGCCTCCAGAGGTCTGCTGGGCTTGGTCGGCTAGACGATCACAGCAGGGTTTCGCAAAAACGCAGTCAGAGGTTTCTGGCTGAACCCGTGCTGGAGCAGCATGCCAGCCACGCGTGATAGAGAAGAGCTCTCAACTATTGAATCGCTGGGCCACCGAAAGTGTCTACTAGACGACATACAAGTTAGCCGAGCAAACTTATATATATATATGACTCTCCTACCTCGTACCCGAACTATCTTGGAAGTAACCAGACTCGGGGCGACCTAAATCAGTAAATAAGGCATCCCCGCACTGCCTCGGATCCTGGATCCCGACGAAATCCCGCCCTACTTTCTATGGCGGTATGTCACCAAGGGGGGGAGATTAGTAATGGGACGGCACGACAGTCTGAAGTAGAAAGATATATACTATACCCAACAAATCATGCGGACATCGAAGGAAGATGGTATGAAACTGAAGGAGCTTGCAAACAATACGTAGACAGCGGTATTAGTATCTATCATGATTATAACGTCTTTGCAGAAACAAAAACATTTGCGCAAATGGTATAGATGTAATCTGAGAATGTGACGTGCTGCGGAGCAACGAGTGGGGCGGAAAGCTAGGTGGTTCTTCATCAAGCGGGCAGCGCCTCAAGCCTCATTTTCCTATCTTTCTTCTTCAGCTTCTTCCTTTCCTCCCCTTCAACCGGTACGATGCCGGTCACGACCTCTAAACCAAGTTCCCTCAACGCGCGTACCCCTCGGGTAGCCCATGCGATCACACTGGGAGATTCTTCGAACCACATTCCCCCCTTGACTCTCTCTTCAGCGGTGTGCTCGACTTCGACAGGAGAAGCTAGAGGCGGAGAGGGATCAGGGGCGGGACCCACAGAACGCGACTTTGACGGAACTTGAGAGTCCTCTACGCGGGGCGGTTCAGCGCTATCTGCGCCTTTCAGCGAGAGTCCACCACTCCGAACCCATCCAGCAACATTACTCTCCCATTTGATTGCATCCAAGGCACCGATCACGGCGAGCAGCGTTAGATCCAGATTGTAGTAGGCATTGATGTCGTAAGAAGGTGTCGACTGTGAAGAGCATCGTTAGTAAAGCATAGCTCACATTTCTGAATCGAATCACGCACGTCTTCAGAAACGACTTGTAAATCTGCAAGCCTCATCTCACTTGTATACTCTTTCACGCAGAGGTGATTCCAAGGCTGCAGACGTGCCTTCAGCGGCGAATCGTCCAACAACAGAGTAGATGATGCCGAATGCTGCACTCCCTCTGACCCTTGAAGATGCTTCCACGGGGTCTCCAGATTTTTAGTGGTCTGCGTTTTCTGGACTTGATGAGATAGATATTCTCAGGGGCGAGACGGGTAGAGCATGGCCAAAGAACTCACAATACGCGTCGCTCGCTAGCCCAAGAGTGTCTCGTGCCCATACAGCAACCAACCTTCCCGAGCTGACTAGCTCATCCTTGCTCTTCGCTCCTGCTAACTCAGGATCACAGAACGCTCGACGGACCATGTCCTCTACACTGTGCGGCTGCGCACTACTCGAAACCATCGTATCAAGCCATTCTTAGGTCCTCCAGTGAAACAGGTATTCCCGAAACGACGGCAAAAACGGTCGAGGAAGAACAGTACGAAGCGGGCGTGGAGCATACGGGTCAGCATACGGGTTGTGTGCCGACCCCTTGGGAGGCGGCTTATATGGCGACCGTAGGACAAGCGTTCCGTTCAAATTCAAAACAAGATGTTTACGCAAGTCGGTCGGTTGCGATAGGGTGACCGAGGGTATCAGAGTCACATCGAGTACTGAGACGAAGGCTCCTGCTCTTCTGCAGGGGCTTGGGATGGGAGTGGGCGGCTGGTTCTCGAGGCGGCAATTTTGATTTGTGACGAGGCGACGATGACGACTTCGCTCGACGTTCTTCTGCAGGTCGTGGAGGAAGATTACGCAGCGTTTTGGCTTTTGCTGGCTCACGGGGAGGGATAGATGGTGCCAAGAATGGTGGTCGACTCCGCGTTATCCTATCTGCCGCTGGTTCCCGGGGCAGTAGCTGCCTATGGGAGTCGGGCTGGGTGAGGGTTTTACCGCGCTCTCTACCGTTTTCTGATCTCCGAAGCATATCTCGATGTGTATGTCGACGCGTTGAAGGTCTACGCAATGAGCTAAATGAGACCGACGAAGTGTTTGCAGCAATTTGGGGATTCACCGATCGGGTGAACGGTCGCGACGCGTCTGGGTGCTATGGTACGAGCTGTAGGAAGTTGATCAATACGGTCGGTTCCATCCCGTTATTGGACACTCACCGAGTCGTCCTATATGTTCCGCTACCACTGTCCCGACAACTATAGTCCCTGTCTCCGTATCGAGGTCTCCAATGTCTATCATCCTCATCACGTCTCCTCCGAGATGAACCTTCTCGGCGTTCGGCCTCACCACCACGTTGGTCCCTGTACCCCCGAGCCTGGCCATACGAGCTATAACTATCGCCTTCTTGCTGGTAAGCACGACGCGGGCGTGGACGATAAGGATCAACCTCTACATCTTCTTGGTGTCTTTTCGGCATAACGAGAGCTTCCGGCAAATGTTCGTAGATGCGCTTTCTTGACCAGGTTCAAGCAACTTGAGAAATGGAGCATGTGGTTCAGCAGGGAGAGAAGATGTGGAAAATGAGTGTTTCAACACGCGTGCCAGGCACGGACTTGTTTACTCTTGCTTGCATTCTGACTCCTGAGCGAACGCACTTGGAAGTAAAGCAAGGTAAAAATTGGTTCGGAAGATGTACCTTATCACTGTCAGACAATCTAATTCATGTGTTCCTTCGCTCGCTTGCTGGACCTTGGTGCCCCCGTGAACGATACGAACACGATGTGCGCGAGGCTTTCAAATCGACAGCGACCTAAATCAGTAAGTAGGGCGTCCTTGCACTACCTCGGATCCTGGATCCCAACGGAATCCCGCCCTACTTTCTATGGCGGTACTCGCTCTCGGTCGCGGGGGGGAGGAGATTAGTAACGACGGGACGGCATGACGACAGTAGCAACCTACACTAGAGCGAAATCGTTGTGCTGTGAGATGGGGAAGCAAAGATTAAACGGTGTGAAGATCATCAATTGAGGGGAAAATGAGGCGCAATGGGGGCTCCGCGCTCCGCCGTTAACCCCGACTTCGGCCAGTTGGTACCCTCAATGGGTATTGTCGCGGGTACGTTACCGCAGCGTACCCGTCGGTCACATCGCAGGTACCCTGGGCATGTGGTGAGTACGGAATACACTATATATGTATCAAACTCTAGACCCCCGCCTGAATCCACGCCGACGTCCCAGGCTGAGACGGCGATACCGCTGCCCGCCTGCTCGTCTGCCAAAACGCTGAGACACGAAGCTTCGCGCATGGCTGCATGTCCCTATCTATGTCTATTAGTATGACTACGCATATGGGATTGCGGGAGGTCCGGACCGTCCTATTAGATGCCTAACATGCTCGCCGGCAGGACCATTGATCAAAGAGAACCTGATGGTTCTTGGACATCGACAGATTGCCGCTAGGGCAGAATCTCGAGGTCCGCATAGTAGCGTGGAGCGTGTCGAGGGTGGATTTTCGCTTTACGACGAGAGAAGAGATTCTGGGTTGACTACAGCGAGTGCGGAGGGATGGGATGGGATGGTACTAGCTTTTCTTCGACGATCGCTGCTTAACAGCATTAGAATGGACGTAACGGGTAGATCATTGATTGGATATACAGCTTTCGTGATTTGAAAGGCATTCCTGGCTGTGCGAGATCTGGTGTGGCTCCCATGAGGTCAAGAGCGCTGGTAAAGCTGTATTTCGGCGCGAAAGATGCTCATCGAGTCTCTTTCGTACCACCACCATCTGCCTTCAGCATTTCGCGAACTAAGATCGCAGTACTCAGTCGATACCTCGTCTGACGACCTTCATCATCTCCAATTATGCCGTCATTTTATATACATGATGAGGATAAGGGGATTATGTGAGTACCAAATCAACAACAATAATTTTCAGCAGACGCTTAAGCGCGGTTTAGAACCCTGTGCTCGGTATATCTCGAAGGTTATCGTTTTGTTGGAGTCGAGTCGGGCGAGAGGGCTTACCATCCATTCTAGAAGTCTTGCTCGAGTTTGATTCTCGTTGGACCCCGGGGTCCAAGGTCCGGATTTACGACGAGTTCCGAAACATTGAGGATGACGTGGAACTGCGCGTAATGCACAATTGTCCGAGACCTCTGGTGTGGAAACCTTCTATCCCTCTGTGAGCATATATCTGCTTGCAGTCTGGTGCGAGTTGCTATGATATCATGCATGTAGGTATATCGATGTCATGGCGTTCCGAAACCTACTTGTGGAGTACGAAGAGTGGGACGGGGGACCACCGCGTACCAACGCCCTCATTGACTTTGATGAGGTCGTAAATCTTACGAAGGGGACGAAGTATCAGGGTAACTTTACTTCCTTGAGGATCAATCGGGATGCCGGATTTGGCACCAGCACAACTAAGCTTTTGGTTCGCAAGGCAAGCATGTCTTTCATGCTGATATGATCGCCACGGCTTAGCGCTTAAATTGTGTAGCAATTTCGATATAGAAACAATTCTCTCAAATTGAGTGTTGTCGTCGAATATGTCGATCGCGATGAGTGGAATTATCTCCTTGGATATCAACAAGATCTTGAGGTAACTGTGTCTCAGTCTATGTTGACCTCTCTGATTGATACGCTCAGTTGGATGCGATTGGTTTCTTTATTAAATGGTCGAGCTGGCAACGGGCCACCATCGATGAAGTGCCCCTCCGAAACGATGAAAATGACGTCGTCACTGACCTCATAAAAGTTGTCAATGAATTCATACCTCTCCTTGTCAAACAAGATGAAGGTACGGACTCGCCTCAACTGCAATTCTCAAACTGACAATTCGGTCTAGCCCAGCACAAAGCGATTCAACAAGGCCTCTCGCATTCTGACTTTTCATGGGACACGCCCTATCATGAAACACGAATTGTGCGCCATACTAGCTCCCCTTTCTCTCAGAGAGACTCTTGCCTGCGCTCCCTCAGACTTGAAATAGGCATTGACCGGTTGACCTTCACCATCGGGACTTCGATTTCGATGACACCTCTGAGTCGCACATCCTATCCATCCAGTTGAATACAATCTCAATCACATCCACCCCATCCCACCCCAACACATTCTCCTTCCTCAACAATATCCGTCTCGACATCACCCACTCCCCACCAACAGACGGCAGCATTCGCAATTCTTTGTATCACGCTCAGACGCTCAACGTCTCCAACAATGGAATGGCAACATTGACCGGGACCAATTCCTCAGTGGCTGGAACGGGTCTTACCGTCAATAGCTCCGTGACCATCCTCAACGTCAATGGTCCGCTCCATGGTCCACTCCAATTAACGGGCCAAGTAACAGGCGACATCTTTTCTGGTCCTATCTACAACAGCAATGTAGGAGGGCGCTATAATGCCAACCAAAGTACCCCATAATCCACTAGTTTTAATTTTGTTCTAATTCCGTCCCGTTTATCAGTTGCAGCCCAGCCAGACACGCAAAGAACGTCATCGATGATGTCTTCTTTTCTCGACGATACTCTTCCCAGACCGCGTTGGGGAAGCTCTTACATACCTCGAACCGAAGGATGTCTGAAGCGTAGGTGGGATCCGGCGATGCATGATGCGTCGGGGGTATACATGGAACAGGCGAGCAAGCGACCATCACTTCGGACGGGGAATTGGGATGGTTTGGCTATGGACAACTTCTCAGCATTTTCCAGCGGGGACTTCTTCATGTCAGATTCTTAATTTGCTACAGCGTTCTACATGCTCGAATGCCCATTTATTATGTGTTCATCCCTGTCTTATGTTTCCTCCACAAAGTTGTGGATTTGGGCTAGCGTATATTCTATGAACTCTACCACGAGGCCCCGCCTCCTGCTCAACCTCGTATTTATATCGCATTCACAACACTGACATTTTCTTCTAGCAAGAGTCCCCAACGCCCGAAGTTGACACTAGAAGTGTTGCTTGAGCGCGAAGGGCTGATTGACGGCTAGGCGCAGAATGTACAAGGAACGAATATGCAGAGACTGGGATGGTGGGCGAAGGGAGATCATCGAGGCCCTTCTCGAGTTCCTTTAGGTGCGGGGTGCCTGATCCGGGATGACCTTATCCATGATATGAGGAAGGGGCTCAAGGCAAACACCGTGTTACAGCAGCGACGACGATAGGAGGTGGGAGGGGAGCGTGGGGCTCTGGGGGCCGACAAGTGCGTACGTGGTGTTTCAAGCCGAGCTGAAGCGTGTGCGGGAGATCCTGCTTCGATGGGAAGCAGACGCCGCTAAATGGCGCGCTATGGTGGTGGTGGTGGGTCGATGACTGAGGACGAAGGGGCGTAGGAACGGTAGGAGCGTCTACGTCCGACCAGGCCATGATGTGAGGCAATATCCAGACGGCGAGCGTTTCATTGACGTTCTTGTGCGGGTGCCGATACCCATCTGCCTCCTCTCGTCGAACGTCCCGTCGGAGGTATCCTACAGCCCTGTTCTCATCGAGTGTCCGCCTTGTCGTCGCCGGGGTATAACCTGGGTGTTCTTCGTCAAATCGTACTCAGGGCAGGGCGGAGAGTGGGAGATTCCTCACCGTCGATGAATGCGTCCGGGTAGTAGCACGGGATTGATGGCGAAATGGTCCATCAGTGTAGGGCCAATGACATGCCCGATGAACGACTGCGAGTAGCATGAAGAAAGCTTGTAGGCTAGGTAAAGGAATACGGGGACGCTCGGTGTCATCAAGGCAAGGCGCGCCACGCCGACTTGGAGGGTCCCGAAGATCCGGCACAAGAGATCGAGGACAAGCTCCACAACTTTGGGGCGACTATTGCCAGTTAGCGGTGCTGGGTCGCATGAATTGGGCGGTAGCGCACCTTCCCGTGGCACAAGGATTTACCAGTGAGTCGAAATACTTACCTACCGTCGTCTCTCCATGGCCAAAATACTCGTATTCTTGATGTGAAGTTTACGTGTCTGCGGCAACTTGGTGAATAGAAAGCAGAAGGGGGGCGCATCGCTTACCGTGCCGCCGTTCTGCTGTGAACAAGCTCGCGCCGTGGTCAGGGGCCTTTGACGTGGGCGACTCCGTTCATCGATTGTACCGTTTATCGCTCACGGTCTACCCACCCTACTTCAGATTCCTCTTAGTATGACCACTGTCTACAGTTTAGCCAGACTGTTCATCACCCTTCATCTTCGCCTTCGAATCCCCCCCCAAGTCGTCCCCAACGCCGGCGTTCGCACTCAACGAGTCGTCGTCGTCGTCGTCGCTGTTCTGATGTACTCGGCTGCAACTTCCGCTGCCGCGACTTGTATGCGAGGTAAGTCGTCTGTAGATTCACTTGATTGCTGTTTCAGGTAATCCGTGGCTTGCGCAGGCTGAAACCAGGCCTCTCTGGGGACCCAGCAGGACGTCGCAGTTGATGCCCCTGGCAGCTCCCGAGTTGGCGCTTCCCCAAGTCGGCATTTAGGTGGTCTCAGGAGTGTGACGCTGGCTCGAAGGAGCAGCAGAGGGTGGTACAACGACGGCGTCTCGTGTGTGGGTAGAGGCTGCATTTGGTGTGGGTGGCGAGCGGAGTGCGGGGGTCGGGCTGAGGTTGTTGGTGAGTCTGTGTCAGTGCTATACAGGGTTTTGGACTCACTTTGTTGTGCTAATGCTCTTGCGTCTCATCGGCGCCTGCCTCGGGCTCTGTTGATGACATACTGGGGGAGACGAAATGGGGCGATGCTGCGACCGCTGGAGTCTGCGTGCTGATGACGTTGAGAGAGTTTCTTAGTCGGGACAGTTGTCGAGGAGTCGTTGAGTGCTTAGCGCTTATTGTGTGCGCCTGTTTGCATGTTTCCCGCGCACCTTCATTGTCCACTTCATGTAAAGTTGTCGAACTTCCTCACGGTCAACGTCATTGAGGAACATATTCCAAGAGATGTGCAGATTCCAAGTTGTGTGTATAGCATTAGGAACCCTCTCCGTCGTCATTAATTCATTTTTCGCTCCGACAAGCCGTGAAAGGTTCTTACTCGATCGTCCCTTTACGGGTGAAAGTGCTTCAATGTGTGTTCCCTATTCGAGCTGCCCTCGCAAAGACCCCTTTCAAATTGTCCACCCTTATTCGGCGGCCAACCATAGCCCTCTCCATCACCATCGCTATTAGTCACATCCTATCCCAGCCTTAGCGGCGGGGCGATGAAGCGTCAGATTCGCAAGGTGCTCCCGCAATGGCAAGGCCATCAAACCCTCCTCCTCCTCCTCGCTTTCGCCCTCTTCCTCACCGTAATATACCTCCGCGAGTCGTTGATTGCCATCGCCCTACAAGCTCAAGCTCCGATATTCTGCCGTCGCCCGCCAACTGCCCATTTCTCGCGAGCAGACAGCCTGTTCAAGGATAGACGTAGAGGGAGGCATCCGGTCATTGAGCTCATCGAGCGGGCTGAGAAAGAATGGCAGGGCAAGCAAGAGAGAGCGAGCAAGACCCTGAGCGAGGCCCCTCGCTGAGTACGAACGCCGGTATAAACGCTTGCCACCCAAAGGCTTCGACGACTGGTACGTTGCCGATGATCTCTACTCTCCAGCCGCTCTGACTTACAGTGAACGACGGCAGGTGGCAGTACGTCCAGGAAAACGACATCAAGCTCCCCGACGAGTACGACTCTATCTATGAAGACTTGGAGCCGTTCTGGGGCATACGACCGTGCGACCTCCTACAAACACAGGCAGTGCAAGAGAACATCCTGGGTGCCTACGTCATCGCCAAGGAACCCAACGCGTCGGTAGGAATCTCCAATGTCGTGCGCTCCCGCATCAATCCGATGCCCATGGAGGCGTTGATCAGCGGCTACCAAGGTCTTCTCAATCTTCTGAAGCCTGTCGAACACATGCTCCCGCCCTTTCGCATTCCTGGGAAATGTGAGCCCCCTCCCTTTCAGTCGACAGTCGCAAACCAATTTTTTCTCATCTAGACGTCAATCTCGCCGTCTCCCCGAAGATGCCGCGGCTGGGCTTTGCGTTTGCCTGCCCGCCACACTCGCCCGCACGCAAAGGCAAGATTATCGACCAAGCCAAACGGCCACCCCACGCGAGGAAAAGACCTTCATCCTCGACCACCGCCGCGCCATGGACCCCTGCTACAGCCCGCACCTCTTCTTCGCGCACGCCCGGTTCCTGCCCTACACCCCGACGACCCCCCACGCGCAATCGCTCATGTCCGCGCAGGCGACGTACTGCAACACCATGGTCCACCACAACATCCAGCTGCCGAGCTTCGTCTCGTGGGTGGACGACGTCCGCCCGCGCGAGCACGACCCGCCGTGGGCGAACAAGACGGACGAGCGGATGTTCTGGCGCGGGAGCAACACGGGGCTGACGTTCAGCGCGGACACGCTGTGGCGATACTCGCAGCGCCCGCAGCTTGTGAGGCTGGCGAACGATATGGAGGGGGTTGTGCGGTTGGGGGTGCCGATTGGGAACGATCACATGCAGAGTGAATCGCCGCCGTATGAGCATACGGACGTGCCCAAGCGGCTTTTGAATACGGCGTTCTTTGATGTCAAGTTCGCGGGCAGCCCGATTGCGTGTGCGCCCGAGTACTGCGAGCTTTTGGAGCACAAGTTCGAGTGGACGCCGCATGTGCCGTTTAATGATGCAGGCGTTGGGGCGCATAAATACTTTATCGACTTATGCACCCTTCATACTTCTAGCTTATTTAAACGTTAACGTAGCGCGCGAAGGTGGACGGAAACGCTGGTCGAGCCGGTTCAAGAGGCTGATCACGACAAACTCGCTTGTTTTCAAGGCAACGATTTACCCGGAATGGTATGTCCTATTGCCCCTCCCGTCCCTCTCTTACTTCTCACCCCTCCCTACGTTGACGTCGACCATGTACAGGTGGCTGGAGCGCATTCAGCCGTGGGTCCACTACGTCCCCATCCAAGTCGACCTCTCGGACCTGTACGATATCTTTGCGTTCTTCCGCGGCGATCTGGACGGGAAGGGGAACCATGATGAGACGGCGTGGAAGATGGGGGAGGCGGGGATGGAGTGGAGTAAGATGTACTGGGTATCTGTTTAGGTGAGTGGTTCATCCCCCTGTAGGAGCGTACTAGGTCACTAGGGGCGGAGGGGCTTTGAGGGTCATGAGAGTGAAAGTACAAGTTACTGATGTGAGGGTTTGTGTAGGTTGTTGCTTGAATACGGGAAGGTGATGAGTCTCGACCGGGAAGCTACGTCGTACCGGCCGGAATAAGGGAGAACAGCGACGGTGGACGCTCGGCAGGCGATTGGGCGATTATGGGAGGAATCTAGACGCAAAACTATTCACATTTAGTACCTACTGTTCACCGTTTACTATATTATATCAAATATTGTAGCAGGTACATGAATGCGGAGGGTTCGTGGGGTTGTGACTATGAGTTGTGTGAAAGACGGAGTACGCATCTCGTTATCGTGTTCAGCATTCAGTATTAAACAATCCCGGGCAAGTGAGGATGTCACAATGATTCCGTTACTGCTTTATCCTCCACAATCACGCATTCAAAGTCATCTAACACGATATATTGCACGAATCGAACACTAGATACGAATACGAAACCCCAAGCGACAAACAATTGGTGTATCTACGATTAAGGGAGACTATACTAGGACAATAGCGAGGGACTATACCTACGATTTATGCCAAAAATAAAGACTAACATGCGAAAGAGAGAAGAAGACATGTAGTGGAGACAGACATGGCATACATAGCATACATAACACATAAACAAAACTTGAAGCTTGAGACCCGATGTCACGGTGTATGAGGTGCGAGGAGAGGAAGAGAAGGAGACGCTGAGCGCTTTAGGCGCTGCAGGGGGTACAGAAGTCGCTTGTTGCAGCGTAGACTGGGTCGAGGGGCTCGTCGTCCGTGTTGACGTCCATTCCATACTGGTGGCGTCCTGAGGGGCGTTGACGGGCTTGGTGAGAGAGGAGGAAGAAGAGGAGGACGAGGAGGAACCATCGTCTGAGTCGTCCGGGGACGACGAACCGTACATTCCGCGGCTGATCGGCTCAAGCGAACGGGAGGTGTCCGGGTGGGGCTGTGGGACGCTGATGAGCTTGACGGGAGGAGGAGCGGGCTGGGCAAGATGTGAGGAAGAAGAGGACGAAGGGCTATCGCCTAAGTCTTCCGAGTCCTCATACGCTGAGCCATACACTTTATAGCTGATCGGATGGGTATACGCATATACGCCCCCTTCCTCGCTTTCGCCCTCGTCGCTCGACTGGCATCGTCCTCGTTCTCATTCAACTCTCGCTCGTACGTGTCGGCCTCGTTATCGCTGTCGTCGGCGTCATATTCGACCAGTCCGGTCTTGTGCTCGCCCTCGTCTTCTGTGCTGGAGCCGGCAGAGACCTCCTCATCGCCACTCGAGTCGAAAAACACGTAGCGGTGGTACTGTCGTCTAGTGAGACGTTGCTTTGGGCGCCGGACTGCGGGCTTAGCTCCCACTCGCGGTACAGCTGGGCTTTGAACTCGCTGGGAGGGGATAGGCACTCGCACACGGGAAGGGAGCGGAGCGATGTGCCGCTTGCTCACCTTGGAAGCATCTGCACTGGTGGCTCTGCAAAAATTGGACGCCGATACTGATACCGTGGACGAATGAATGGATGCGAGCGATTAAGAGGAGACAAGCTCCTTCGGTATCTCGTTCGGGATTGGATGTGAATATCAGAGAGGGCCAACGAGCGTGACAATCTTCGAGGGTTCCAGAAGTCGGGGGGTGCTTGTCCTGTCGTTGGTGCGCGCTCGGTTGACCTCTTCACAGGACACATGGTCTAGGGCGCCATTAGCAAAGGATTCTATAGCACACTCAGCCTACGCACCTTTCTAGAAAGAACGTACAAATGCACCCCTCACACGAACGACATATTCGGCTGAAGCCGTGCTTCAATGGCGGATTGACCAGTAGTGCATAGCCAGGCCGAACACCGATGGACGCCTACGCCTCCAGAGGTCTGCTGGGCTTGGTCGGCTAGACGATCACAGCAGGGTTTCGCAAAAACGCAGTCAGAGGTTTCTGGCTGAACCCGTGCTGGAGCAGCATGCCAGCCACGCGTGATAGAGAAGAGCTCTCAACTATTGAATCGCTGGGCCACCGAAAGTGTCTACTAGACGACATACAAGTTAGCCGAGCAAACTTATATATATATATGACTCTCCTACCTCGTACCCGAACTATCTTGGAAGTAACCAGACTCGGGGCGACCTAAATCAGTAAATAAGGCATCCCCGCACTGCCTCGGATCCTGGATCCCGACGAAATCCCGCCCTACTTTCTATGGCGGTATGTCACCAAGGGGGGGAGATTAGTAATGGGACGGCACGACAGTCTGAAGTAGAAAGATATATACTATACCCAACAAATCATGCGGACATCGAAGGAAGATGGTATGAAACTGAAGGAGCTTGCAAACAATACGTAGACAGCGGTATTAGTATCTATCATGATTATAACGTCTTTGCAGAAACAAAAACATTTGCGCAAATGGTATAGATGTAATCTGAGAATGTGACGTGCTGCGGAGCAACGAGTGGGGCGGAAAGCTAGGTGGTTCTTCATCAAGCGGGCAGCGCCTCAAGCCTCATTTTCCTATCTTTCTTCTTCAGCTTCTTCCTTTCCTCCCCTTCAACCGGTACGATGCCGGTCACGACCTCTAAACCAAGTTCCCTCAACGCGCGTACCCCTCGGGTAGCCCATGCGATCACACTGGGAGATTCTTCGAACCACATTCCCCCCTTGACTCTCTCTTCAGCGGTGTGCTCGACTTCGACAGGAGAAGCTAGAGGCGGAGAGGGATCAGGGGCGGGACCCACAGAACGCGACTTTGACGGAACTTGAGAGTCCTCTACGCGGGGCGGTTCAGCGCTATCTGCGCCTTTCAGCGAGAGTCCACCACTCCGAACCCATCCAGCAACATTACTCTCCCATTTGATTGCATCCAAGGCACCGATCACGGCGAGCAGCGTTAGATCCAGATTGTAGTAGGCATTGATGTCGTAAGAAGGTGTCGACTGTGAAGAGCATCGTTAGTAAAGCATAGCTCACATTTCTGAATCGAATCACGCACGTCTTCAGAAACGACTTGTAAATCTGCAAGCCTCATCTCACTTGTATACTCTTTCACGCAGAGGTGATTCCAAGGCTGCAGACGTGCCTTCAGCGGCGAATCGTCCAACAACAGAGTAGATGATGCCGAATGCTGCACTCCCTCTGACCCTTGAAGATGCTTCCACGGGGTCTCCAGATTTTTAGTGGTCTGCGTTTTCTGGACTTGATGAGATAGATATTCTCAGGGGCGAGACGGGTAGAGCATGGCCAAAGAACTCACAATACGCGTCGCTCGCTAGCCCAAGAGTGTCTCGTGCCCATACAGCAACCAACCTTCCCGAGCTGACTAGCTCATCCTTGCTCTTCGCTCCTGCTAACTCAGGATCACAGAACGCTCGACGGACCATGTCCTCTACACTGTGCGGCTGCGCACTACTCGAAACCATCGTATCAAGCCATTCTTAGGTCCTCCAGTGAAACAGGTATTCCCGAAACGACGGCAAAAACGGTCGAGGAAGAACAGTACGAAGCGGGCGTGGAGCATACGGGTCAGCATACGGGTTGTGTGCCGACCCCTTGGGAGGCGGCTTATATGGCGACCGTAGGACAAGCGTTCCGTTCAAATTCAAAACAAGATGTTTACGCAAGTCGGTCGGTTGCGATAGGGTGACCGAGGGTATCAGAGTCACATCGAGTACTGAGACGAAGGCTCCTGCTCTTCTGCAGGGGCTTGGGATGGGAGTGGGCGGCTGGTTCTCGAGGCGGCAATTTTGATTTGTGACGAGGCGACGATGACGACTTCGCTCGACGTTCTTCTGCAGGTCGTGGAGGAAGATTACGCAGCGTTTTGGCTTTTGCTGGCTCACGGGGAGGGATAGATGGTGCCAAGAATGGTGGTCGACTCCGCGTTATCCTATCTGCCGCTGGTTCCCGGGGCAGTAGCTGCCTATGGGAGTCGGGCTGGGTGAGGGTTTTACCGCGCTCTCTACCGTTTTCTGATCTCCGAAGCATATCTCGATGTGTATGTCGACGCGTTGAAGGTCTACGCAATGAGCTAAATGAGACCGACGAAGTGTTTGCAGCAATTTGGGGATTCACCGATCGGGTGAACGGTCGCGACGCGTCTGGGTGCTATGGTACGAGCTGTAGGAAGTTGATCAATACGGTCGGTTCCATCCCGTTATTGGACACTCACCGAGTCGTCCTATATGTTCCGCTACCACTGTCCCGACAACTATAGTCCCTGTCTCCGTATCGAGGTCTCCAATGTCTATCATCCTCATCACGTCTCCTCCGAGATGAACCTTCTCGGCGTTCGGCCTCACCACCACGTTGGTCCCTGTACCCCCGAGCCTGGCCATACGAGCTATAACTATCGCCTTCTTGCTGGTAAGCACGACGCGGGCGTGGACGATAAGGATCAACCTCTACATCTTCTTGGTGTCTTTTCGGCATAACGAGAGCTTCCGGCAAATGTTCGTAGATGCGCTTTCTTGACCAGGTTCAAGCAACTTGAGAAATGGAGCATGTGGTTCAGCAGGGAGAGAAGATGTGGAAAATGAGTGTTTCAACACGCGTGCCAGGCACGGACTTGTTTACTCTTGCTTGCATTCTGACTCCTGAGCGAACGCACTTGGAAGTAAAGCAAGGTAAAAATTGGTTCGGAAGATGTACCTTATCACTGTCAGACAATCTAATTCATGTGTTCCTTCGCTCGCTTGCTGGACCTTGGTGCCCCCGTGAACGATACGAACACGATGTGCGCGAGGCTTTCAAATCGACAGCGACCTAAATCAGTAAGTAGGGCGTCCTTGCACTACCTCGGATCCTGGATCCCAACGGAATCCCGCCCTACTTTCTATGGCGGTACTCGCTCTCGGTCGCGGGGGGGAGGAGATTAGTAACGACGGGACGGCATGACGACAGTAGCAACCTACACTAGAGCGAAATCGTTGTGCTGTGAGATGGGGAAGCAAAGATTAAACGGTGTGAAGATCATCAATTGAGGGGAAAATGAGGCGCAATGGGGGCTCCGCGCTCCGCCGTTAACCCCGACTTCGGCCAGTTGGTACCCTCAATGGGTATTGTCGCGGGTACGTTACCGCAGCGTACCCGTCGGTCACATCGCAGGTACCCTGGGCATGTGGTGAGTACGGAATACACTATATATGTATCAAACTCTAGACCCCCGCCTGAATCCACGCCGACGTCCCAGGCTGAGACGGCGATACCGCTGCCCGCCTGCTCGTCTGCCAAAACGCTGAGACACGAAGCTTCGCGCATGGCTGCATGTCCCTATCTATGTCTATTAGTATGACTACGCATATGGGATTGCGGGAGGTCCGGACCGTCCTATTAGATGCCTAACATGCTCGCCGGCAGGACCATTGATCAAAGAGAACCTGATGGTTCTTGGACATCGACAGATTGCCGCTAGGGCAGAATCTCGAGGTCCGCATAGTAGCGTGGAGCGTGTCGAGGGTGGATTTTCGCTTTACGACGAGAGAAGAGATTCTGGGTTGACTACAGCGAGTGCGGAGGGATGGGATGGGATGGTACTAGCTTTTCTTCGACGATCGCTGCTTAACAGCATTAGAATGGACGTAACGGGTAGATCATTGATTGGATATACAGCTTTCGTGATTTGAAAGGCATTCCTGGCTGTGCGAGATCTGGTGTGGCTCCCATGAGGTCAAGAGCGCTGGTAAAGCTGTATTTCGGCGCGAAAGATGCTCATCGAGTCTCTTTCGTACCACCACCATCTGCCTTCAGCATTTCGCGAACTAAGATCGCAGTACTCAGTCGATACCTCGTCTGACGACCTTCATCATCTCCAATTATGCCGTCATTTTATATACATGATGAGGATAAGGGGATTATGTGAGTACCAAATCAACAACAATAATTTTCAGCAGACGCTTAAGCGCGGTTTAGAACCCTGTGCTCGGTATATCTCGAAGGTTATCGTTTTGTTGGAGTCGAGTCGGGCGAGAGGGCTTACCATCCATTCTAGAAGTCTTGCTCGAGTTTGATTCTCGTTGGACCCCGGGGTCCAAGGTCCGGATTTACGACGAGTTCCGAAACATTGAGGATGACGTGGAACTGCGCGTAATGCACAATTGTCCGAGACCTCTGGTGTGGAAACCTTCTATCCCTCTGTGAGCATATATCTGCTTGCAGTCTGGTGCGAGTTGCTATGATATCATGCATGTAGGTATATCGATGTCATGGCGTTCCGAAACCTACTTGTGGAGTACGAAGAGTGGGACGGGGGACCACCGCGTACCAACGCCCTCATTGACTTTGATGAGGTCGTAAATCTTACGAAGGGGACGAAGTATCAGGGTAACTTTACTTCCTTGAGGATCAATCGGGATGCCGGATTTGGCACCAGCACAACTAAGCTTTTGGTTCGCAAGGCAAGCATGTCTTTCATGCTGATATGATCGCCACGGCTTAGCGCTTAAATTGTGTAGCAATTTCGATATAGAAACAATTCTCTCAAATTGAGTGTTGTCGTCGAATATGTCGATCGCGATGAGTGGAATTATCTCCTTGGATATCAACAAGATCTTGAGGTAACTGTGTCTCAGTCTATGTTGACCTCTCTGATTGATACGCTCAGTTGGATGCGATTGGTTTCTTTATTAAATGGTCGAGCTGGCAACGGGCCACCATCGATGAAGTGCCCCTCCGAAACGATGAAAATGACGTCGTCACTGACCTCATAAAAGTTGTCAATGAATTCATACCTCTCCTTGTCAAACAAGATGAAGGTACGGACTCGCCTCAACTGCAATTCTCAAACTGACAATTCGGTCTAGCCCAGCACAAAGCGATTCAACAAGGCCTCTCGCATTCTGACTTTTCATGGGACACGCCCTATCATGAAACACGAATTGTGCGCCATACTAGCTCCCCTTTCTCTCAGAGAGACTCTTGCCTGCGCTCCCTCAGACTTGAAATAGGCATTGACCGGTTGACCTTCACCATCGGGACTTCGATTTCGATGACACCTCTGAGTCGCACATCCTATCCATCCAGTTGAATACAATCTCAATCACATCCACCCCATCCCACCCCAACACATTCTCCTTCCTCAACAATATCCGTCTCGACATCACCCACTCCCCACCAACAGACGGCAGCATTCGCAATTCTTTGTATCACGCTCAGACGCTCAACGTCTCCAACAATGGAATGGCAACATTGACCGGGACCAATTCCTCAGTGGCTGGAACGGGTCTTACCGTCAATAGCTCCGTGACCATCCTCAACGTCAATGGTCCGCTCCATGGTCCACTCCAATTAACGGGCCAAGTAACAGGCGACATCTTTTCTGGTCCTATCTACAACAGCAATGTAGGAGGGCGCTATAATGCCAACCAAAGTACCCCATAATCCACTAGTTTTAATTTTGTTCTAATTCCGTCCCGTTTATCAGTTGCAGCCCAGCCAGACACGCAAAGAACGTCATCGATGATGTCTTCTTTTCTCGACGATACTCTTCCCAGACCGCGTTGGGGAAGCTCTTACATACCTCGAACCGAAGGATGTCTGAAGCGTAGGTGGGATCCGGCGATGCATGATGCGTCGGGGGTATACATGGAACAGGCGAGCAAGCGACCATCACTTCGGACGGGGAATTGGGATGGTTTGGCTATGGACAACTTCTCAGCATTTTCCAGCGGGGACTTCTTCATGTCAGATTCTTAATTTGCTACAGCGTTCTACATGCTCGAATGCCCATTTATTATGTGTTCATCCCTGTCTTATGTTTCCTCCACAAAGTTGTGGATTTGGGCTAGCGTATATTCTATGAACTCTACCACGAGGCCCCGCCTCCTGCTCAACCTCGTATTTATATCGCATTCACAACACTGACATTTTCTTCTAGCAAGAGTCCCCAACGCCCGAAGTTGACACTAGAAGTGTTGCTTGAGCGCGAAGGGCTGATTGACGGCTAGGCGCAGAATGTACAAGGAACGAATATGCAGAGACTGGGATGGTGGGCGAAGGGAGATCATCGAGGCCCTTCTCGAGTTCCTTTAGGTGCGGGGTGCCTGATCCGGGATGACCTTATCCATGATATGAGGAAGGGGCTCAAGGCAAACACCGTGTTACAGCAGCGACGACGATAGGAGGTGGGAGGGGAGCGTGGGGCTCTGGGGGCCGACAAGTGCGTACGTGGTGGTGTTTCAAGCCGAGTTGAAGCGTGAGCGGGAGATCCTGCTTCGATGGGAAGCAGACGCCGCTAAATGGCGCGCTATGGTGGTGGTGGTGGGTCGATGACTGAGGACGAAGGGGCGTAGGAACGGTAGGAGCGTCTACGTCCGACCAGGCCATGATGGGAGGCAATATCCAGACGGCGAACGTTTCATTGACGTTCTTGTGCGGGTGCCGATACCCATCTGCCTCCTCTCGTCGAACGTCCCGTCAGGGGTATCCTACAGCCCTGTTCTCACCGAGTGTCCGCCTTGTCGTCGCCGGGGTATAACCTGGGTGTTCTTCATCAAATCGTACTCAGGGCAGGGCGGAGAGTGGAAGATTCCTCACCGTCGATGAGCGCGTCCAGGTAGTAGCACGGGATTGATGGCGAAATGGTCCATCAGTGTAGGGCCAATGACATGCCCGATGAACGACTGCGAGTAGCATGAAGAAAAGCTTGTAGGCTAGGTAAAGGAATACGGGGACGCTCGGTGTCATCAAGGCAAGGCGCACCACGCCGACTTGGAGGGTCAGATCCGGCACAAGAGATCGAGGACAAGCTCCACGACTTTGGCGCGACTATTGCCAGTTAGCGGTGCTGGGTCGCATGAATTGGGCGGTAGCGCACCTTCCCGTGGCACAAGGATTTACCAGTGAGTCGAAATACTTACCTACCGTCGTCTCTCCATGGCCAAAATACTCGTATTCTTGATGTGAAGTTTACGCGTCTGCGGGAGGTTGGTGGAAATAAAGCAGAGTGAGAAGGTAGCGCTCACCGCGTTGTCGTGTTACATTAGTAAACCAGAGCCAAGATTGATTGATCCTGGTTCCATGGTATATCGTCGGATATGTGGTTGAGATGTCCCAGACGAACTCGTCTAAGTAGGTGAGAGAACGTCTAGGTTCGTGCGTTAGTTCGCGCAGGTTTTCCAGGAGATCAGGAGAGGTAAAAGTGAAGGCTTGGACGCCTTCGTGAACATTGATAGAGGGTATAGAATGAGTCCGGGACATACCAACGGAGCGAGACACCAGCACGAAATTCCGTATTCCGCCACACCCAGCTAGACATCGGCGCCGTTTCAATTGTCGTCACCCCCATCGTGGACCACTCGACGGCGTCGCGAGGCCAGGGTTTATGGATATATAGAGGCAACGGAAGATCTGTAGGCGACCTATGGATTGTTCGACAACAAGTTTCCCGCTGGTCGATCGGCCGTCGAGCCCGTTGAGCAGCAGAAGTTTCGAGGAAGTTTGGTGGAGGTGAAGACATCGAGCGCTCGCCTCGCTGACTTGGCTTGTTTGGCACAGTGCTCTTGGCCAAACAAGGCGCTCGTCAAGTTTGTGCCAACTTAACTTTCAGTTTTCTTGTACCTTTCAGCCATCTAGAACTCGCGCACAGCAGCAGGTAGATGAGACGATGGAGCCCCCATGAAGGTTCCTGACTGACGTCGATT
Organism: Pleurotus eryngii var. eryngii; assembly: GCA_029467805.1. Lineage (NCBI taxonomy): Eukaryota > Fungi > Basidiomycota > Agaricomycetes > Agaricales > Pleurotaceae > Pleurotus > Pleurotus eryngii. The sequence continues at coordinate 144,015 of SZVJ01000028.1, read as the reverse complement.
AGATCGAATGCAAGACGCTGACGCCTCTCATTCTCGGGATGCGAAATCCACTCTGACGAGGGCGAGGAAGGCAGACCCGTCAACGCGTCAACCCCCCTGGTACGTTTCTGGTGACACCTTCAGGTTGCTATCTTCCTAACCTCTTCCCTTCCCCCTTGCTAATCTACCGTAACTTCGACTAGGTGGACGTTCTCTCACATACCTCATCCCGTCCGCCGTCCACGCTCTATCATTATGCCATGGTCAAAATTCCTCCTCTCGTTGTCGGAAGAGTACCCCTGAGTGGAAGAACGTGCGGCTAGCTATGGATTACGAGGTACGTACTTACGCGCCTCTTCGTTGAATATCCTGACGACGAATCTGTAGGAAGTATCTGCTGCCATCCCTGAGAGATCGCAATCAACCCACACGCCGAATGACCTCGTGGTGGCGGACCTCATTAAGTCGTGGTCAGCTATTCACTCGACGCCGCACGCGTGTCTCGGCCACGATGGGAGAAAACGCGCCTAGAGGGAGACAGGGTATCCCGGCGCGCCCCGAGGTTGGAAGCAGACACGGTCGGCGCCTGACGGTAGACAGTTGATGCATAGAAATCAGAGCTGCGATTGCCGAGGAGAGGGTACCAGCATGTTGGAGACGAGAAACACGTATGAGAGGTTGTGAAGCAGAGGACGCGATACGAGCATCGAAACTACGTATCGAAACTACGCACGCTGGTCGAAATCCGCCATCCCAGAGTCCCTTACGGCGCGGTATTCACTGCACACTTATGTCAAACTCGAAATGGGCATGAATTCCCTTATAGCCCCAATCGTCCTCTTCGACCAATCCTCGTGATTTAGGGTGTAGCTGACTTTATTCCGCTCCGGGATATTGTCCCCTTCTGACTGGTGGATATCTCCCTGTCCGGAAACAAGTGCGAGTGACGGAATCGCCCAGATACCTAGGTAGATTGTCCGATCAACGCTGGGAAATACGGAACGATGTGGAACTGCGGAAAGGTGGAGGAGTGAGCGATTTGATATCCGGAACGTGAGTCACGGATCCACTTTCGCCCCGAAAGCTTCAGACGACGGATTTACATCCAAAGACAGGTCACGTACATAGGCTGATGACGATGCACGGAGGTAGACGCGAAAGGCCCTAGAAAGAGGCCCTGCACGAGCTCAGGCAGAAACGGCTGATTGACACGCAAATCTTTCGCGCCTGCGCTTGCATATCACCAGCCCTCTACGGATCCCTGATCGACATCTCTTACTCTGACGCGTTTCCCCACTCGCATCGCAGTCGTGAACGTTTGAACCCCCACCCTGCACAAAGCAGCAACATTCTGAGCACCTGGGACATCTCCTTTTATCGATCTCACCCCCATCCGCACTTCGCCTCCAACTTGAACTTCTACCCCCGTGTCACGCCATTTCGCGATACCTCCAACGCTCTCTACCTCTTACGACAAGTGTCTCATGCTCCGCTTTCTCAAAGCTAGGTCCACGACCATTCGGTGATGGGCAGCAGCGATGGACCACCTCTTCCCAGTCAAATTGGATACGTCTGTGACTCCTCCAACCCCTACCAATTCAAGATGGGCCTGCCTTCGACTTCCTTTTACGGGATTCCTTCAACTTTGGTCGCTATCACCGATGTAGGCGTCGTCGTCGTCGTCTGCGTGATCTCGGAGGGCGCTGGATCAGAGTTTCAAAACGAGCACGGCGAAGGAGAAGGGCGCACGAGAGAACGTGTATAGCTCTGCAAGCTATGAATCAGGTATGCTGAATTTGCTCTCTTTCCCTCTTTATGCACTTCGTTTGGTGTATTTACACTCACGCACCCGAACAGTATCCCGCTGGCGAAATTCTCCAAGACGAAGTGCTCACCTACCCTAATGCCGGCTGCTCCTAGCGCATGGAGCTAGTGAACCCTCATCACCACCTCATAGCACCGTGGCGTAGGGAAGATCTCCTTCATATACCGCACTAGGTAAGTATCCCCCCTACTTTCTTGTCTCCAAACGAGACGCTAGTTCGCAGTGCTGACTTAACGCAGAAGGCTCGTATGCCCATGTACACTTTCGTACCCTTTCTTGTTTCGTTGTATTTGCGCGCTGCGAATCTATCACGCCTAACTCATTTGCACTTGTCTTCTGAGACTGAAGTTCAAGCCTACGAAGACTAGTCCTTATGCACTAATCTTGATTGGGCTTACACCTTGGTCGAACGTGAGTTCCTGCTCGAAGCATTGAGAGCCAACCATTACTACTTACGAAGGTGGTAGATATCTGAACCGTGCAAGGCGAGGACAGGTGAGTTTTTTGCGTTGCGAGCTTTGCTTTAGTCCAACGCAGGTGCATAGATGTAGAGCGCAAAGCGCTCAATCTCGCGTAGTCCGTTCTGAAGCGCACCGACTGATACCACACCCGACGGGTGCCAAGCAGTATCCTTCTCTCGATTACCCCATTTACTTCTGTATTTTTTTGGGAACCCGGATTGGGAATAGGTCGACGATTTGATATGTTCCAGTAGAGACGTCCGCCCATATTCCAGAAAACCCAACGCCGGTGGCTGGTGGATCGCCATTGTTTTTGCCAGTGCTATGGCCCCAGGCCGCGCAGCCTCGGGCCATCCAATCTTTGAACCCAAATACCATTATTATCCCCGGGGGGTATTTTTTGGTACTCGGGAGGATAACAGCCCTCTCTCTCCTCCACTTTTATATCTTGATTGTGGCGTGGCCGCTGTCTTCTATCCACACCTCCACCTTCTACCGCGGCTCCTCTCCGAAGAATGAAGCCAATCTTCCATCCATACGATCAAGATGGCCGCCCGGCGCGTGGCAACAGGGATGTTGCCAACGGGAATCGAGGACAAGCCTCTCCCAAGGTTTCCGGTGCGAGTCAGGCGCGTGGTTCTATGGCAGGGTGGTACGAGCAGGCTCTACCCCCCGTCGGCACTTCCAGTGCGTCCAGCGCGAATCCCAACCTTCGCCACCAACGCGTAAAACCCAGAAACACATACCCCGTGGTAACGTCCACCACCAATGTGGACGTCGCGCTTGATTCCTCTCAACCTCAACCCGGCGCTGCCTCCACTAACAGTGCTCGTATCTTTCCAACAGGCGGCAGCAACGTTCTCGGTCGAGATCCTCAGCCACGTCCACAGCGGGCGCCTCGGCTTCAATTTTCTCGTTACCGTCAGTCTCAACCTCAACCTCAGCCTCAGGCTTTTTCTGGATCCGCAAACCCTGGCAACGTGCTTGGATGCCGGAAATTATACCTACCGCAGCAAGCATTCGTAAACGGTGGCTGGTACAGCCAGGAAGCCCTTGCCTTGCAAAACGCCCATGATCATCAGATGGCGCACTCACTCCAATCATCCTAGGCAACATCCTCCCACCGCACCCAGCACTGGACAAATTCACCCTCAGTACTCGGCGAACGGTTCCTACTTTGCTGTCTACCCTCCCGCTCCCACTACGAATGGTGCATCTCAAGAATTCTTCGCGCGTGACCAAATCCCTCCTCAGGGGCTCGCTGTACCGTCAACGAGAGCTAGTGGTGGTGTTCTCGGCGCTGTCCCTGTGTCCTTGTATGATGGCGGATGTCGACGCGCGCCGCACGAAAGTTCCAAGGCCCAGGTGGCAAAGGGGATAGGTGCGCCGAAGAAGATTCGCACTTTGTTGCAAGATCAAAACAGGGTACGTGCTCATCCTCCTCCCTTGCGCGCTACCATCGTTTTCTCATTCTACGGCTCGAACAGTGTCCTTTCCCTAGGGCACTCCCGGATGACGAGGCCGAGTGCCCCAAGCCAAACTGTGGCAAGGTGATGAAGAAGACGAACATCCCCCGTCACCTCAAATCCAAGTTCCACGGCGGAGAGGGCACTGTCTGCCCCCTATGCACCCGCCGGTACGTGCGTTCGCTGCTCGTGCGTTTTCCAATTTGCTGATCTATGCTTCGCGGATTTACAGTCTTGCCAGAGCCGACTGTGTCGCAAGGCACGTCAAGAAGTATTGCCCCAACACGATCGCTAGCAGTGATGTCATCGAGGAAGAAGATGGTGATGACGATGAAGGAGATACTTTGCCCTCCGGCTCGACAAGCGGCACCCGATCCCACGTCCCAGCACGGCCGCCCTTCAACGCCCGATCTTTTTCCCGCCACAACGATACCCCTTCTCCCCATGCCACATCCGAGTGCTCTCTCAATGGTTTGCAAGCTGAGGGAGGCTACGCCGACAACATGCATCCCGCAATCCCTGCCACCTACATTCCTACGCCTCTACTTGACGCTGCCCCCTGATCCTGGATCCGATGTGTTTGACAATGTACTCGAATACTGCGAAGAACCTTTCGATCCCCAAGGCTCGCGTGAATGCATAGCCGAAGATATGGTTGAGTCGCTTAACTCCACCGTCGGCAATGTGTCTCTTGTCACAGAACTTTCAAGTGACAACACGGCGGATCCAGCCGCCGAGGACCAAACCACCGACGTTCCCAATGACGTCGCCGGCCCTGCCCCAGATGCCGACGACCTGGAGGATGCGCTCCTTCACGAGCTTGACGATCACGATTACGGGGGTGAAAGAAACGACCCCTACGATTTCGATAGAGGTTACGGGCTCGAGGACCTCCTTGGTGACACGCATTCGGTGGGCGAGGAGAAGGGTGAAGGCGGGGAAGACGATTTTTTCTTATTATTACTGAATAGCCGGTTCGAACTAGGGAGAATAACTATGTGGTACTCGAAATGAAAGCAGGATAGCGGTATGCCTTCGTGGGACATCTGCATATTTATTCTTATTGTATTGCTGTTGTATTGCTTCTCAAATTGCGTATGGCTCCTTGGTTTTTCTGTCGTTCATTTACGTACATATACACCTCCAGTAGACCATGCATATAGTTATTCCGCATATATATGCTCCCTTTTCAAAATAGTTTCTGAATATGTCAACGTTGTTTAGATGCCGCAGCTGAATCACGGGAAATTTGACGGCGCGACACAGTATAGGCAAAATTATCAGCTATCTCTCGCTGGCAGGACAACACGACGAAGACGCTCACATTTGAAGGCGTGATAACGGAGAAATGAGGAGTGGGAAAGACGATTCTCTAAGTCGTGGCATAGTCTGGTCGGGGTTAACGCCTGTCAGCGAGTTAACTCGCCCTACTCGTCCTACACACAACGACAACCCCCTACAGGCTGAAACGTACACAGCAGACACATAACGGAAGGCGGTATAGCATAATATGTGCATTCTATCAGACTAGTACATGATACTGTAGTACAAAGAATTCGAGTGGCATGATGGAGATTCGTAGGAGGTAGCGTAAACCAATTTCAGCGGTAAATAAAAGCATCTTCCCGGTGGTAGGGGTTGGTCATGAGGATGCCGTCGTTGGCATCAAAGTACGCAGGGTGAAGCGGCACCGTGTACTCATGGGCGTCAGAGTTGGCACCATTCTGCTCATGCGCACTATGTTTTCCGGATGCGGAAGCACGAGCCAGGCCCTTTGGAGCCCCGTCCCCTTTCTTCTGCGTCGGACCACGGGGCTTCGCGCCTGCCTTGCGATGCTCCGCGACCAAGGCCAGGTGCTTCGGCGTGAGCCGGTGCTTCTCGAGGTACGACCGGGTCACTTCGCCCCCGCACTCGCACACGACCTTATCTCGCGCACGCTGTGACGAATGCGGCGCATCAGTATGAAAAATATCGTCTTATACGGCAATGAGAGCGATATGAAGACTTACGGGGATGGCATCGACAACAATGGTGTCATCGAGTCTGTTGGCGCTCCCAATAGTCGAGGCGGGGTTGACAGTGAGCACTGGCGGCGGCCCCGCGTGCTTTCCATCGAAAGGCCTCGGAAAGCGGGGCACGACGGTTGGGTTGGCGAGCCTGGAATCTACGTGATGACGCGTCGACATTTGAGAAGCGTGTAAGATGTTTCGAGGGGGAGAGATGTTTCGAGGGGAGTAGTGAGTGTGATGGGGATTCGTTAGAGCTGGTGCCCCGATATTTATACGCAGTCCATCATGTCGAAGACGAGGCCACAGAAGGAGGATGTGGCCAACGGCGCCACATTTCTTTGTTACAGCATAATGGTGGGTGGCACCAGTCCACTTTCATGGATTGATACGAATGGCCGCCTACAGTCAAAAAGATCCGGTGCGGCACAATTGCCACTCGCAGATCAATTGAGGACAGGCATAGGCATCTTGATCAGCACAGAGGCATAGAGAATAGGTGCCCACGCACCCAAGCTACTATCTTACGTCGAGACTGATGTCGTAGAGCGGTGTTAACTAGGAGGTACGGCGTGGCCCGTGGCATGCTGCATTCCCGGATGTTGATTGTCGGGCATTTCCCTTTCCGAAGATCCACGATCTCGCTCCACCTATTGCCCTCTGTGATCAAGATCGATCAAGATCGAAGGGCCACTGCGCTACTCGATCCGATTCTGATCTCGCATGCGCGTCGTGGCACGCCTCGAAGCTATCGGATGCAAACAGGGTCTGAGCGTGCGGTTTCATCCGAACAAGACGAAAGGCGAGCGATAGCAGGGGTGTCCGTCGGTGTCAAGGAGTAGGAGCTCACATCCAATGCTGGCCTGCGTCCAACAACAGTTCCGTTTCGCGCGATATCACATTCGTTTCAAGCATACGGCCTCCCTCATACCTCTTCCGTGTACGCGTACGCTTCCTGACCGGCTTCACTCTCGTCCACAAGCTTTCCCTACCCGCCCGTCACATAATTCGAGCGCAACTCCACATATCCGTTGAAGTGGAAGAATACTGAGGGCCGATGTCATAACAGAGACGGAGTCGAGGATGACGAAGATGGGCGCTTCGTACTTGGCCTATTTGGCCAAGGACTCAGACCAAGGACTCAGAGACAAACAATGTCGACAAGGCGGCACAGTGAGTTCTACGTCAGGTCGCCAACATCAATGCAGAGCCGTAGTCGTATACGCTCGAATAGAACTTTATTCTCAACTTTCAAAGCACACGCTTCCGCCGATTTCATACTCTTCATTGCGTGCAAGGATGCGGGTTGGAATAGGTTGGGTCAGGGAAACGCAGTCTCAAAGCTGTAGTACGTCGTCGCTGCCATCCAACTCGGACGTATGATACCCGCAATCGAGGGCCACGCAGGCATAGGTATATCCAGTTGCAGCCCCTTCGGTCTCGCCTTTACAAACGAGGCGTCCAGCTGGCATCAGAGTCGGTACAACCAGCGTTGTAGCGGGCGTACAATCTTCACTCGCAAGCGTACCGCTCCTTACACCAGCCCCATACCCTTACCCTTACGCTCGCCCGCCGACTCTTCCCCTGTCTGCACCCCCATCACGTTCAAGGCCTCGAGAGCGCGAGCGCGGGCTCGACATCAGCTGAACTGCACGTCCCTCCAGATAACACGGCAACCCGTTGTCACACCACTGCGCTCGAACATGGGCTGATTAGCGGCGCGGCGATCACTCTCTGTTGCCGCTCCGCCAGCGATGACGCGACGACCAAGCGGTCGATGCGAGAGGTGCGAAGGGGGGAGCCGAAATAGATGGCACGGTACACCCTCCTGCAGTGGGGCGGCGTGACGGATGATCGTAATACCCGCAGCCTTCATGCATGAACTCGAGGTCACGTCTACTACCGTAGCGGCTGATCCTTGTTTCGCCTCCCTCCCCTCCCCGCTCGATGATACCAACGCCCACTGCACTCTGCGGGCCTGCCACCTACCGAACACGCTCTCCGTGGGATGGAGCCCATCCATCGCTTGTAGTCAAGCGTGTCGTGAAATGTGCACCCACGCAGAGATACACCCCGTCTGAACCGGTCACATATACAACACGACATCGATTCGGCTGTTCCTTCTGCATATTGATGGTCTTCATGCATACTTTCCCCCAACACTATGATTTACTTATCCACGTTTCCTTGTCTCGTTATCGCACGGCCTCTCTCCCTCTTCGTACGACTCGAGGAATGGTATGTTGGCTGCCCATACCCTTGCTACTGATGTACCACATCACTTTCGCTTCATTCGCGCGGCTAACTTACCATTCAACCCACTCCGGACTCACATCCAAACACCCCATACCTCCTACTTAAGTCGCTCGCTGACCTGCCGATCCTTTCAACAGCCGCACACACCGTCTGCGTACACGCGTTCACGCCCGACGTATCGCGGCTTGGAAATGCCTTTGGACGATCTCGGAACGGTTCTTCCGACTGCGGGACGTGCACACTTGGGATATAGTGCCAACGCATGTCCGCCTTCCTATGATTCACTTCAGTCCCTTCCTCGATACCCATTATCAGCCGTCGAACCCAGAATACACCTCGTCTGCCAGAGGAGGTCGACGAGGTGTCATCTCGAGCCAAATCGACGTGATCAACTCTCCGGGAGGGATACTCCCAGAGCAACACTCGGTTACGCACCCGCAAGCCCAGTGACTCTTTCCCTGCTCTCTCTCGGGCATGGTCCAGCGCCAGAGCACGTGTGTCACTGGCTTCCTCGCCAAGACCGTTTACCATCCGCCTGTCGGCTTAGTGTCCTGGATGATTGATTTACGACGACGACGACGAGTTGAAGGATCGTACGATACCCCTTTTAAAACGAGGCGCGTAACGGGCATGTAACTCGGCCCCCGTTGTCGCAGCAGACGGCCTCGCAAAGGGTATGGTGGGCGCCATCCTGGTGTGGATACCCTGTTCACTACGACCTCCTCAACACACTTGTATGGGAGTACGTGTGCCGACGCAAACTCTCGCTCGCCACTGTCCTCGCTACCGAGCTTTCGCAGCCTGACATTCCATCGTGTTCGGGGTTCGACACTGACTCACAACCAAGACCCGACAACGCGGAGATACCATCCTCTCACTTCGTACCGCTGCGCTTGTATCCCGTCAATCTTGCAATCATGCCTCGAATAATTGTCTGGGTTATGGTTGTATAGATCATAGGCGAGACAAGGGGACGACATGCGACTCGGACCATCCGCCGGGTTCACCTGCTCGTACGAGCTCGTAGATCAATGCGCACAGATTCCGTCCTCATTGTTCAAAGGCTACTGCGCTGTGGTCAGGAGGCTGACCGGTCCTGTCCCGTCTTCTTTTAATCACTATCACTTGGTAGGACTTCACGCGTCACGGGCTTATTACATGTGTATAGGGTAGTAGTCGAGTATACATAGACCTGGAATGCAATCCAGGACGGTGATAAATACTTAACACCTGGGTCAAGTTGATAGGCAGTATAAACATTTACGCAGTACCGAGTAGATGAGGTGCGACGGTCAGAACGGACTTGTTATAGCTGAAATGAATAAGTTAGGCGCGCCATGAGTATGAGAAATGAGCGAGGCGTATGGGATGGGCAGGATAGCAATCCATTCCCCTTCTTCTTGTGCCGCCTCAACACCACTAAAGGAAAGTTCGTCCTCTGGAGAACCCCACCAATGCGCTTCGTGTCCATCGATGCTTATGGCGTTACAGCTAATCCCTTCTAATGTGTGTAGATTCCATGCGACCAATGGCAGATCTAGGTCATCTATGTTCTTCAACTCGACCCCCAGTTTGTGGGGTTGCCGCGCCGGAAAGATGTTTATGGCACGGGAAACCAGCTCCTCATTGACGAAGGACGGCTGCGAATGCGCAATCTCGATCGTCAGCGGGTTTCCGAAGGAGCTCTCGGGGACGCCCTCCTGCGAGCGGAACCCCTTCACCAAGAATTCATCTGACTTGTTCTCCAACGTGATGTGAGATACCGGGTTCCTCTTGAAGACCACGGCCATTTGCTGCTGGCACATCTAGAACAGATAATAATAACGAGTCTCGTAGTGCTCGTAGTCTGCGTAGTCATCATCCTCGCCAGCGGCCACTGTGAGCGTGTCGGGCTGGCACTTGAGAGCCCACAGGAAGAGGAAGCACTTGCTGGCAAAGTCCCGGATGGTGAGAGAAATGAGCCGAGGAAGATCAATTGCTTGGATTTCGCTCAGTGCGAAGTTGCAGATGTCCGGTGGGATGGCGCCGCGCATATCGAGGTCTACCAAAGAAGACATCTGGGCAAGCGCAGACGAGAGATGCACAAAGCCGCCATCAGACTGGTAGGGCTCTCGATGAGCTTTATCTGGCTCGCTGTACAGATAAAGATGCGTCAGCTTTGTCCGCATGGCCGATGTCTGGCTGAGCTCGCATCCACCGGTCAGCGAGAGCATGGTGAGTCGCGGGGGTGCCGTCCCCCGGAAGGGATTGACGACAATAGGTGCATCCCCGCCCATGACCTGAAGTCTGAGGTATCTCAAGAGGGGGGTGTTGGCATCAAGCAAAGGGAGTAGAGCAGGAGCGTCTTCGCTGTTGAGCGAAATGTGGAGTGTTGCAATGCGATGCAGCTGTACAAGAATAATCTCTGCTGCGTCCCTTAATGTTACTCTGTATGCGTCGTCGTCGCCGCTGTCGTCCGAGTCGTCGCTCTCATTGTCTGCTTCACTGTCTCCTTCATCGTCACTTTCGCCGTCACTGCTCCCATGGTCGTCAACACCGTGCAACTCGTCGGCCTTGTCTCCATCATCATGCCGCTCTATCCCATGCCGCTCTTCAACATTCTCGTCATCTCCATTGTCTTCACTCCTGAGCCATTCTTCAGTTTCGTCTTCGCCCTCGTCTTCGTCACGGTGCTCCTGACCACCATTCTCCTCGTCCTCGTTGTCGCTCTTTTTCTCAACGAGCATGATCAAGAGCGGCATTTTTTGCGAGAGCGTAACGATTTCGCTTATCATCGCAGGCGGCTCGACCCCGCAGACGATCGTCCACAGCTGCGGAGCGCCCCGAATGATGCCTCGCCATGTCCCACAGACATGACTGAGCGCGACGAGCGTGCATGCTGGAGGCACGGTTCGTTCCTCGTAGAGGAAACGGTCTGTGGAAGCGAGCTTGAAGATCTCCCCGAGGAGTTCGAAGGGGAGCTTGTTGATTCCGCGCCGCTGCAGGGGGTTCGCTATGGTCAACATGAGCATCGTGCAAGAAGAGGAACCGAAGCGGGTGTACTGAACAAGACGAGGAACTGTGGCTAGAGCGACTTGAATGCATCTAGGATTGGATACCGAACAACACCAGGTATTGCCACCACACACCGCCACTCGGCACACAGTATACGGAAACAAACGGGAAAACGATTGGACGACGCAGACGGGCAGCGGTCAAATGGCCACCGCTGGCAGTGTCCTCGTCATATCATGAGCATTGACACATGGACAATTCGGGTATCCTAAAATTTGTGATGTACTCAATGCATATCTTTAGAGTGCTTATTGAATGATCAGATATTATTCAATGAGTGTTTTCATATGAAAGGCGGAAGCGGACACACACACATATATATTTCGGGCATCCGCGTGCACACTGCAGTCCCTCACCTCACGAAGTGCCACCACGACCGCCAGATGGTCTGGAGAATGAAGCGATGGAGGACAGCCGCCCCAGGCGCACCCGCGTAGAACGCGTTCTCAAGGTGCTCGAGCGTCAATGCATAATTTAGCACCGTGACATCTACAAATGAAGTCCGGATCAGATGATAGATCAAGTTGTTGGAGTGAACAGCGTCAGCTTACCGTCTAGGGCTGCGCGGGTCTTGAGTTGCGGAGCACCATGTACGCTGCTAGTAGCGACAGCGGCAAAGATGGCGAGGGCGAAGACAGATTTCATGGTGAGCATCGGAATTGGAAAGTGCGGATGAATCTAGTCCCTTCGCCAAAATTGCTGGCCTTTATATACACAAACCAAGCAGTACTCGATGCAAGGCCTCCTCGGGGAGGATCGACTCCCAGGAATAAATGATACGAGTTCGGGGCAATGTTCATTAAAGTGTGCTTTCATCAAAAGTATAAGTTGCTGCAAGTCGATGCATGGCTGGTAGATTTGCCACTACAAAAACTACAGGAATCAGTTGTACTAGAAGCCGTAGCCTATCGAACAGGACGGCAGAAGTAACTTCCACCTGAATTGATGTCGAGGAGGGGAGATTGCTGACAACGTCTCGGGTATTGGTCGATAGAAGGTGCGTAGCTCGTATTGTTGACTTCATACTATGTGCCCAAGGTGATCAGCGTGATACCGCGGCGAAGGGGACTAATGCCAGAGATGAAAGGGGAGGGAATCCACCGCGCGGCTGAGTAATCTTTGTACTTCGTGCTTCAGTTGGTCTCGGGCACGGAAACATGTGTGCGGAACTCAGTACATAGGGAAATGGTGGTTGAGCAACGTCATGGTTTCTCGGCGTAGCATACCAGCGGCTGACAGAGGTTGCAGCGAGCGGGGTAGGTATCCGCGCCAAGATAGCATCTGCCACGTCATCGTAAATAGGCAATAGCCGGCGTCTACTTCTTCGCCTCATTCGCACCTCGTTAATGGAGATAAGAGGAGATCCATAAGTGGCCATGAAATTCTGGGAGCGAGGAGCGGGGCAGGGAGCGGGGCATCATGCGGGGCCGCCGTTCGATGTCAGCCCGAGCATCGGTAGAGGAAAACCAGGATTTCTGGTTGAGAGGCAGGTGGGATCCAAGCACAGTTGTACGATGATGGCGACGGTAAGAGGTGAGGATGGTGTCTTCCCATCATCAGATGTTGCTCGTGATTGAGTTAATGTCGAACCCGCAGGCACACGCAGGAGGTTCTGGACGCGACGGGGAAACAGAGCCGTAAGGATGTCGACTATGGGATGCAGGTAGGGCAAGTATCGTCGATTGAGGACGGGGGCTGTAAGACCGCGAGACAGCGAGACAGCTACAGTGAGACCTGTGAGCGTGTGGCGGGAGATAGTCAGCCCAGGTGCGCCGTTGACGCGCCGATTCGGCGCCGTTAGTTTATCACCGCTGAATGCGAGCATCGTGAGGAATTTCGGCTTCCAGGTGAATTACATTCGTGCGTGACCGTATGCCGCTCGATCCTCGTCTCCTCAGCCCTGTTCTGCACAATCTCACTTCCTTTCGTGGCCTAATCGTTCGTCTCAAACCGTTTCAATTCTCTTGTAATAGTCCTCCCCTTCCCCTTTCCCTTTCCGCGTATACCAACCACTTCCACCCACCGCCTCGGCCTCCGCCCCCAGGGCCCGTCCGAGGTCCACCAGCTAGGCCTCGTGACTCCCTTTCATGCGTCGTAAGCCTTGCATGCCACAGCATTGGCTGAACCACACATCAATAGTAAGGAACTCCAGGCGCATCGGGAGCCTGACGTAGATGTAGCGAATACCGCACAGTGACAGCGTCTCCGTTGTTGACTGTCTGCGGGCGCGAGTAGCTTTAATGCCCAATATTCGATACATCGCCGTAGTTCCGGTGTTCGCCTATCCAACTCTTTCCCCTCTAATTCCACGTCGACGGAATGTTCCAGTGCAAGGCTTGACTGTGTCTCCTCCTGGTGCGTGCTAAGACAGTCTGCCCTCATTTCCCCAGCAATCTGCCGGTCGTGTAAGCTCGCGATATCTGGCTACCCGTATAACACTGAGTCGAGTACTTGAAATCGCGGAGCATGACCTCGTGGAGGTCTGCCACCACGACATGGCTCGGCAGCAACGACAACCCAGAACTCCAGTTGTTGCTATTCTTCCTACTCGTATATATTCGTCAATCGGGATATCTATGGCTAACGAAGAACCACACGTACCTCTTAAGCTATCGCCACTTCTCGTTGCACATCCCTCCCGCTCCTCTTCCCTTCGTTCGTCACCCTTCATTGAGCAGCCGTAGCGCAATATTGAGAGAGAGCCCAAGGCGATGAGGAGCACACGCCTTACCCTCGCCACAGCATCATTCAACGTATGCAGCGGAAAGGGCTGCGTCGTGAAGGACATAGCAGGGCGACCAACGGTCCTTGCGCGAGCATAACGTTGTTCGTCATTGACTCCTGCTGGAGCTAAGCCTATGAGACGTCAAGAAATAACAAGCGGAGAGAAGGCAAGTAGCTCACAAGTTCGGTGCCGCTGCTATCTACGTTTCAAAGGAGGCAAGTTGTGCCCATTATCGCAGCCCAATCCAACTACGACTTCCATCTGCCATTTCACAAGTCGCGAGCGACACGCTATCTAGGAGTAAAAATCGGACAGCGGCGTCATGTTTTTGCTGCGGTAGTTCAGTGCGGTGGGTCTGGTCTTGCGGAGCGTCGGGGTCCGTTCGTCGAGCTCTGAGTTATCATTGGGCTGGATATGAGTGGACCGGTAACGGGCTACTAGCTTGCACACCCCAAGCAACATGTGGCAGCCAAAGAGGTTCCAGCGGCAATTCTGCGCATCAGTCCAGCAGTGCAGGAGAATTCATCTTCGGGGCACGCCTGCATGCATCGTGTCCAGCTCGGTACCCTACGATGGGCGGGGGGACCATCGATCCAATCTCAGATAGCACTACGGCCTTAGATAGAGGCGTTGGTCAAGGGGGAGAGTTCAAGTCGAACTGCTTGGCTCAGGGGTTTGGGCCAAACAATTCACTTTCGGCGGGACGGGCGCTAGACGCAACGTCCCTCTATAGTCAACGGGCTGTGTGGCCTTCCTGTCTGCGCCCCCGAATTCCTCCTAGTTCACGGATAACCATCGAAATCGATTTCGCAAGCTCGTCAGGCTACCCACGATGGAGTGGACAGCAAGTGAAACGATGCCAGTGACGGTTTGTATGGAAATCGCGGAAGGGTCACGCGTGTGTTTTGCTGTAGAGTGGTGTGTTCTGGGTTCATCTCATACTCAGTACTCCCCGCTAACCTAAATGGTCGTTTCATTGTGCTAGTGGGCGAAAACAGGCGCCCTGGTTCTGTTTATATCAATTCGACCGCGACGTCTCGACGCGCGCACCCAATGATGCGTCGCACTGAGTATTCTCAAATGCAGACGCTAGTACGGGGGCACGGTAAGCGATGCGCCCCCCTTCTGCTTTCTATTCACCAAGTTGCCGCAGACGCGTAAACTTCACATCAAGAATACGAGTATTTTGGCCATGGAGGGACGACGGTAGGTAAGTATTTCGACTCACTGGTAAATCCTTGTGCCACGGGAAGGTGCGCTACCGCCCAATTCATGCGACCCAGCACCGCTAACTGGCAATAGTCGCCCCAAAGTCGTGGAGCTTGTCCTCGATCTCTTGTGCCGGATCTTCGGGACCCTCCAAGTCGGCGTGGCGCGCCTTGCCTTGATGACACTGAGCGTCCCCGTATTCCTTTACCTAGCCTACAAGCTTTCTTCATGCTACTCGCAGTCGTTCATCGGGCATTACACCGATGGACCATTTCGCCATCAATCCCGTGCTACTACCCGGACGCACTCATCGACGCTGAGGAATCTCCCACTCTCCGCCCTGCCCTGAGTACGATTTGACAAAGAACACCCAGGTTATACCCCGGCGACGACAAGGCGGACACTCGATGAACACAGGGCTGTAAGATACCCCCGACGGGACGTTCGACGAGAGGAGGCAGATGGGTATCGGCACCCGCACAAGAACGTCAATGAAACGCTCGCCGTCTGGATATTGCCTCCCATCATGGCCTGGTCAGACGTAGACGCTCCTACCGTTCCTACGCCCCTTCGTCCTCGGTCATCGACCCACCACCACCCTAGTGTGCCATTTAGCGGCGTCTGCTTCCCATCGAAGCAGGATCTCCCGCTCATGCTTCAACTCGGCTTGAAACATCACGTACGCACTTGTTGGCCCCCGGAGCCCTACGCTCTCCTCCCACCTCTTATCGTCGTCGCTGCTGTAGCACGGTGTTTGCCTTGAGCCCCTTCCTCATATCATGGATGAGGTCATCCCGGATCAGGCACCCCGCATCTAAAGGAACTCAAGAAGGGCCTCGATGATCTCCTTGCGCCCATCATTCCAGTCTCTGCATATTCGTTCCTTGTACATTCTGCGCCTGGCCGTCAATCAGCCCTTCGGGCGTTGGGGACTCTTGCTAGAAGAAAATGTCAGCGTTGCGAATGCGATATAAATACGAGGTTGAGCAGGAGGCGGGGCCTCGTGGTAGAGTTCATAGAATACACGCTAGCCCAAATCCACAACTATGTGGAGGAAACGTAAGGCAGGAATGAACATATATAAATGGGCATTCGAGTATGTAGAACGCTGTAGCAAATTAAGAATCTGACATGAAGAAGTCTTCGCTGGAAAATGCTGAGAAGTTGTCCGTAGCCAAACCATCCCAATTCCCCGTCCGAAGTGATGGTCGCTTGCTCGCCTGTTCCATGTATACCCCCGACGCATCATGCATCGCCGGATCCCACCTACGCTTCAGCCATCCTTCGGTTCGAGGTATGTAAGAGCTTCCCCAACGCGGTCTGGGAAGAGTATCGTCGAGAAAAGAAGACATCATCGATGACGTTCTTTGCGTGTCTGGCTGGGCTGCAACTGATAAACGGGACGGAATTAGAATAAAATTAAAACTAGTGGATTATGGGGTACTTTGGTTGGTATTATAGCGCCCTCCTACATTGCTGTTGTAGATAGGACCAGAAAAGATGTCGCCTGTTACTTGGCCCGTTAATTGGAGTGGACCATGGAGCGGACCATTGACGTTGAGGATGATCACGGAGCCATTGACGGTAAGACCCGTTCCAGCCACTGAGGAATTGGTCCCGGTCAATGTTGCCATTCCATTGTTGGAGACGTTGAGCGTCTGAGCGTGATACAAAGAATTGCGAATGCTGCCGTCTGTTGGTGGGGAGTGGGTGATGTCGAGATGGAAATTGTTGAGGGAGGAGAATGTGTTGGGGTGGGATGGGGTGGATGTGATTGGGATTATATTCAACTGGATGGATAGGATGCACGACTCAAGGGTGTTATTGAAACCGAAGCCCGGACGGCGCCGGTAAAGGCAAATGTCTATTTCAAGTCTGAGGGAGCGCAGGCAAGAGTCTCTCTGAGAGAAAGGGGAGCTAGTATGGCGCACAATTCGTGTTTCATGATGATAGGGCGTGTCCCATGAAAAGTCAGAATGCGAGAGGCCTTGTTGAATCGCTTTGTGCTGGGCTAGACCGAATTGTCAGTTTGAGAATTGCAGTTGAGGCGAGTCCGTACCTTGATCTTGTTTGACAAGGAGAGGCATGAATTCATAGGCAACTTTTCTGAGGTCAGTGACGATGTCATTTTCATCCTTTTGGAAGGTTATTTTCTTGATGATGTTTTCGTTGCCTTCCCATAGAATAGGGACAACACCAAACGTATCCCACTGAGCGTATCAATCAGAGAGGTCAACATAGACTGAGACACAGTTACCTCAAGAAAATTTTGATATCCAAGGAGGTCATTCCACTCAATGCGATTGATAAATTCGACGACAACACTCAATTTGAGAGGATTGTTTCTATATTGAAATTGCTACACAATTTAAGCGCTAAGCCGTGGCAATCATATCATCATGAAAGACATGCTTGCCTTGCGAACCAAAAGCTTAGTTGTGCTGGTGCCAAATCCGGCATCCCGTTTGATCTCCAAGTGAGCAATCTCATCCTGATACTTCGTCTCCTTCGTAAGATTTACGACCTCATCAAAGTCAACGATGACGTGGGTACGCGGCGGTCCCCCGTCCCACTCTTCGTACTTCGCAAGTAGTTCGTCGAACGATATCTTATCGATATACCTACATGCATGATATCATAGCAACTCGCACCAGACTGCAAGCAGATATATGCTCACAGAGGGTCAGAAGGTTTCCACACCAGAGGTCTCGGACAATTGTGCATTACGCGCAGTTCCACGTCATCCCCAACGTCTCCGAACCGGTCGTAAATCCGGACCTTGGACCCCGGGGTGCAACGAGAATCCAAGTCGAGCAAGACTTCTAGAATGGATGGTAAGCCCTCTCGCCCGACTCGACTCCAACAAAACAATAACCTTTGAGATATACAAAGCACTGGGTTCTAAACCGCGCTTAAGCGTCTGCTGAAAATTATTGTTGTTGATTTGGTACTCACATAATCCCCTTATCCGCATCATATATATCAAATGACGGCATAATTGGAGATGATGAAGGTCGTCAGACGAGGTATCGACTGAGTACTGCGCTCTTGGTACGCGAAATGCTGAAGGCAGGTGGTGGTGGTACGAAAGAGACTCGATGAGCATCTTTCGCGCCGAAATACAGCTTTACCAGCGCTCTCGGCCTCATGGGAGCCGCACCAGATCTCGCACAGCCAGGAATGCCATTCAAATCACGAAAGCTGTATCCAATCAATGATCGACCCGTTACGTCCATTCTAATGCCGTTAAGCAGCGATCGTCGAAGAAAAGCTAGTACCATCGCATCGCATCCCTCCGCACTCGCTGTAGTCAACCCAGAATCTCTTCTCCTCTCGTCGTAAAGCGAAAATCCACCCTCGACACCCTCGACACCCTCCACGCTACTATGCGGACCTCGAGATTCTGCCCTAGCGGCAATCTGTCGATGTCCAAGAACCATCAGGTTCTCTTTGATCAATGGTCCTGCCGGCGAGCATGTTAGGCATCTAATAGGACGGTCCGGACCTCCCGCAATCCCATATGCGTAGTCATACTAATAGACATAGATAGGGACATGCAGCCATGCGCGAAGCTTCGTGTCTCAGCATTTTGGCAGACGAGCAGGCGGGCAGCGGTATCGCCGTCTCGGCCTGGGACGTCTGCGTGGATTCAGGCGGGGGTCTAGAGTTTGATACATATATAGTGTATTCCGTACTCACCACATGCCCAGGGTACCTGCGATGTGACCGACGGGTACGCTGCGGTAACGTACCCGCGACAATACCCATTGAGGGTACCAACTGGCCGAAGTCGGGGTTAACGGCGGAGCCCCCATTGCGCCTCATTTTCTCCTCAGTTGATGATCTTCACACCCTTTAATCTTTGCTTCCCCTTCTCACAGCACAACGACCCCGCCCTAGTGTAGGTTGCTACTGTCGTCATGCCGTCCCGTCGTTACTAATCTCCTCCCCCCACGCGACCGAGAGCGAATACCGCCATAGAAAGTAGGGCGGGATTTCGTCGGGATCCAGGATCCGAGGTAGTGCAAGGACGCCCTACTTACTGATTTAGGTCGCTGTCGATTTGAAAGCCTCGCGCACATCGTGTTCGTATCGTTCACGGGGGCACCAAGGTCCAGCAAGCGAGCGAAGGAACATATGAATTAGATTGTCCGACAGTGATAAGGTACTATCTTCCGAACCGATTTTTACCTTGCTTTACTTCCAAGTGCGGTTGCTCAGAATGCAAGCAAGAGTAAACAAGTCTGTGCCTGGCACGCGTGTTGAAACACTCATTTTCCACACCTTCTCTCCCTGCTGAACCGCATGCTCCAGTTCTCAAGTTGCTTGAACCTGGTCAAGAAAGCGCATCTACGAACATTTTCCGGAGGCGCTCTCGTTATGCCGAAATGACACCAAGAAGATGTAGAGGTTGATCCTTATCGTCCACGCCCGCGTCGTGCTTACCAGCAAGAAGGCGATAGTTATAGCTCGTATGGCCAGGCTCGGGGGTACAGGGACCAACGTGGTGGTGAGGCCGAACGCCGAGAAGGTTCATCTCGAAGGAGACGTGATGGGGACGATAGACATTGGAGACCTCGACACGGAGACAGGGACTATAGTTGTCGGGACAGTGGTAGCGGAACATATAGGCCGACTCGGTGAGTGTCCAATAACGGGATGGAACCGACCGTTTTGATCAACTTCCTACAGCTCGTACCATAGCACCCAGACGCGTCGCGACCGTTCACCCGATCGGTGAATCCCCAAATTGCTGCAAAAACTTCGTCGGTCTCATTTAGCTCATTGCGTAGACCTTCAACGCGTCGACATACACATCGAGATACGCTTCGGAGATCAGAAAACGGTAGAGAGCGCGGTACAACCCCCACCCAGCCCGCCTCCCATAGGCAGCTACTGCCTCGCGAACCAGCCGCAGATAGGATAATGCGGAGTCGACCACCATTCTTGGCACCATCTATCCCTCCCCGTGAGCCAGCAAAAGCCAGAACGCTGCGTAATCTTCCTCCACGACCTGCAGAAGAACGACGAGCGAAGTCGACATCGCCGCCTCATCACAAATCAAAATTGCCGCCTCGGGAGCCGGTCGCTGACAGAGCACTCCCATCCCAAGCCCCTGTAGAAGAGCAGGAGCCTTCGTCTCAGTACCTCGATGTGACTCTGAAACCCTCAGTCACCCTATCGCAACCCACCGACTTGCGTAAACTTCTTGTTTTGGATTTGAACGGAACGCTTGTCCTACGGTCGCCATATAAGCCGCCTCCCAAGGGGTCGGCGCACAACCCGGATGCTAACCCGGATGGTCCACGCCCGCTTCGTACTGTTCTTCCTCGACCGCTTTTGCCGTCGTTTCAGGAATACCTGTTTCACTGGAGGACCTAAGAATGGCTTGATACGATGGTTTCGAGTAGTGCGCAGCCGCACAGTGTAGAGGACATGGTCCGTCGAGCGTTCTGTGATCCTGAGTTAGCAGGAGCGAAGAGTAAGGATGAGCTAGTCAGCTCCGGAAGGTTGGTTGCGGTATGGGCACGAGACACTCTTGGGCTAGCGAGCGACGCGTATTGTGAGTTCTTTCGCCATGCTCTACCCGTCTCGCCCCTGAGAATATCTATCTCATCAAGTCCAGAAAACGCAGACCACAAAAAATCTGGAGACTCCGTGGAAGCATTTTCAAGGGTCAGAGGGAGTGCAGCATTCGGCGTCATCTACTCTGTTGTTGGACGATTCGCCGCTGAAGGCACGGCTGCAGCCTTGGAATCACCTCTGCGTGAAAGAGTATACAAGTGAGATGAGGCTTGCAGATTTACAAGTCGTTTCTGAAGACGTGCGTAATTCGATTCAGAGTTGTGAGCTATGCTTTACTAACCATGCTCTTCACAGTCGACACCTTCTTACGACGTCAATGCCTATTACAACCTCGATGTAACGCTGCTCGCCGTGATCGGCGCCTTGGATGCAATCAAATGGGAGAGTAATGTTGCTGTTGCTGGATGGGTTCGGAGTGGGGGACTCTCGCTGAATGGCGCTGATGGCGCTGAACCATCCTGCGTAGAGGACTCTCAATTTCCGTCAAAGTCGCGTTCTGCGGGCCGCCCCTGATTCCCGCCCTTCCTCTCCGCCTCCAGCTTCTCCTGTCGAAGTCGAGCACACCGCTGAAGAGAGAGTCGCGGGGGGGAATGTGGTTCGAAGAATCTCCCAATGTGATCGCATGGGCTACCCGAGGGCTAAGCGCGTTGAAGGAACTTGGTTTAGAGGTCGTGACGGGCATCGTACCGGTTGAAGGGGAGGAAAGGAAGAAGCTGAAGAAGAGGGATAGGAAAATGAGGCTTGAGGCGCTGCCCGCTTGATGAAGAACCGCCTAGCTTTCCGCCCCACTCGTTGCTCCGCAGCACGTCACATTCTCGGATTACATCTATACCATTTGCACAAATGTTTTTGTTTCTGCAAAGGGACGTTATAATTATGATAGATGCTAATACCGCCGTCTACGTATTGTTTGCAAGCTCCTTCAGTTTCATACCATCTTCCTTCGATGTCCGCATGATTTGTTGGGTATAGTTTATATCTTTCTACTTCAGACTGTTATGCCGTCCCGTTACTAATTTCCCCCCCTTGGCGACATACCGCCACAGAAAGTAGGGCGGGATTTCGTCGGGATCCAGGATCCGAGGTAGTGCGGGGATGCCTTACTCGCTGATTTAGGTCGCCCCGAGTCTGGTTACTTCCAAGATAGTTTGGGTATGAGGTAGGAGAGTCATATATATATATATATATATATAAGTTTGCTCAGCTAACTTGTATGTCGTCTAGTAGACACGGTGGCCCAGCGATTCGATAGTTGAGAGCTCTTCTCTATCACGCGTGGCTGGCACGCTGCTCGGGTTCAGCCAGAAACCTCTTACTGCGTATTTGCGAAACCCTGCTGTGAAGGCAGCACCAACCCGTATATCTATCGTCTAGCCAACCAAGCCCAGCAGACCTCTGGAGGCGTAGGCGTCCATCGGTGTTTGGCCTGGCTATGCACTACTGGTCAATCCGCCTTTGGGGCACGGCTTCAGCCGAATATGTCGTTCGTATGAAGGGTGCATTTGTACATTCTTTCTAGAAAGGTGCGTAGGCTGAGTGTGCTATAGAATCCTTTGCTAATGGCACCCGTAGACCATGTGTTTTGTGAAGAGGTCAACCGAGCGCGCACCAACGACAGGACAAGCAACCCCCGGATTCTGGAACCCTCGAAGATTGTCACGCTCGTTGGCCCTCTCTGATATTCACATCCAATCCAGAACGAGATACCGAAGGGGCTTGTCTCCCGTTTCGGGATCCCCACATCTCCCGATGGCGACCAATGCTCGGACGACCCCGAGACTTGCATGTGCCCTCTGCACCAGTAACAAAGGACGACCCCCGGTGGCCATTCCAGGTGGCTTATATGAAGCCGCAGGTATAAATAACAGTACGCTGTGGTTAGTTAAAGGTGAAGCCATATTTTGTCCGTCCTTACCGTTATTACCCACTTTAACCATTTACTTCTGCAGTTTTCAATCTACCGAAGCCCACCCCCACTAAAATTTCTAGCCCATTGTCTTCCCCTCCCTCTTCCCCTCAGCGCTGGACGCCGTTGAAGAGGCGAAATATGAAGTCTTCCACAGGCCGCCCAGGCAAGAAAATGCGGGCGGGCAATGTGAAAGCCTATCAAGAGGAAGATACCCCTACCACGATAAGGAGCATCGTAAGCTATTGCCATCACCCCAGTCATTGCGCCAAACTCACCGCGCGTACCGTAGAACCCCAAAGAGAAGATCCTGTGCGAATGTGGGATGACCATACGTCCCGCTGGCCGGCCTCGACAGGCATTTGAAGACGCACCCTAGCCACGCTTCGGAGTTGTTGACTTCGTAAGACAAAGTCCCTATCGCCCTGGTGGGGGCGACTCCCCGCCGGAAGACGGGGGCTAAGGGTGTCCCCATGTCCAAGCCAAAGAGAGCCCCCGGTGCGGATGCTTTCAAGGTCAGCAAGCGGCACATCGCTCCGCTCCCTTCCCGTGTGCGAGTGCCTATCCCCTCCCAGCGAGTTCAAAGCCCAGCTGTACCGCGAGTGGGAGCCAAGCCCGCAGTCCGGCATGCAAAGCAACGTCTCACTAGACGACAGTACCACCGCTACGTGTTCTTCAACTCGAGTGGCGACGAGGAGGTCTCTGCCGGCTCCAGCACAGAAGACGAGGGCGAGTACAAGACCGGACTGGTCGAATATGACGCCGACGACAGCGATAATGAGGCCGACACGTACGAGCGAGAGTTGAATGAGGACGAGGACGAAAGCGAGGAAGAGGGCGATTATGCATACACCCGTCCGATCAGCTATATAGCGTATGGCTCGGCGTCTGAGGACTCGGAAGACTCAGACGATACCCCTTCGTCCTCTTCTTCCTCGCATCTTGCCCAGCCCGCTCCTCTTCCCGTCGAGCTCATCAGCGTCCCACAGCCCCACCCAGACACCTCCCGTTCGCTTGAGCCGATCAGCCGTGGAATGTACAGCTTGTCTTCCTCGGACGACTCAGACCGTGGTTCCTCCTCGTCCTCCTCTTCTTCATCCTCTCTCGCCAAGCCCGTCAACGCCCCTCAGGACGCCACCAGTATGGACGCCGACACGGACGACGAGCCCCTCGACCCAGTCTACGCTGCAACAAGCGGCTTCTATATGCCCTGCAGCGCCTATAGCGCTCGGCGACTCCTCTTGCTCTCCTTGCACCTCATACACCGTGACATCGGGTCTCAAGCTTCAAGTTTTGTTTGTGCGTTATGTATGCTATGTATGCCATGTCTGTCTCCACTACATGTCTTCTTCTCTCTTTCGCACGTTAGTCTTTATTTCGGCATTAATCGTAGGTATAATCCCTCGCTATTGTCGTAGATACACCAAATTTCTGTCTCTCGGGGTTTTGTATAGTATCTAGTGTTCGATTTGCGCAATATATCGTGTTAGGTGACTTTGAATGCGTGATCGTGGAGGATAAAGCAGTAACGGAATCATTGTGACATCCTCACTTGCCCGGGATCGTTCAATACTGAATGCTGAACACGATAACGAGATGCGTACTCCGTCTTTCACACAACTCATAGTCACAACCCCACGAACCTTCCGCATTCATGTACCTGCTACAATCGTTGATACAATATAGTAAATGGTGAACAGTAGGTACTAAATGTGAGTAACGTTGCTTCCAGATTCCTCCCATAATCGCCCAATCGCCTGCCGAGCGTCCACCGTCGCTGTTCGCCATCATTCCAACTGGTACGACATAGCTTCCCGGTCGAGACTCATCACCCTCCCGTATTCAAGCAACAACCTACACGAACCACAAGCCATCACATCAGTTACCCATGCTTCCGATCCCTATCCTTCAGGGGAATGAACCACTCACCTAAACAGATACGCAGTCATATCCTCCTTCCTCTGGTATGTCTTGCTCCACTCCCTCCCCGCCTCCGCCATCTTCCGCGCCATCTCGTCGTGATTGCCCTTCCCGTCCATACCGCCGCGAAAGAACGCGAAGATGTCGTAGAGGTCCGAGAGGTCGACTTGGATGGGAACGTCGTGGACCCACGCCTGCATCATTGAACGGCACATGCGGCATCCACTCGAACTCGTGCTCCAAAAGCTCGCAGTACTCGGGCGCACACGCAATCGGGCTGCCCGCGAACTTGACATCAAAGAACGCCGTATTCAAAAGCCGCTTGGGCACGTCCACAAATTTATACGGCGGCGATACACTCTGCGGGTGGTCATTCCCAGTCGGCACCCTCAGCCGCACAACCCCCTCCATATCGTTCGCCGGCCTCACGAGCTGCGGGCGCTGCGAGTACTGCCACAGCGTGTCCGCGCTGAACGTCAGCCCCGTGTTGCTCCCGCGCCAGAACATCCGCTCGTCCGTCTTGTTCGCCCACGGCGGGTCGTGCTCGCGCGGGCCCACGTCGTCCACCCACGAGATGAAGCTCGGCAGCTGGATGTTATGGTGGACCATGGTGTTGCAGTACGTCGCCTGTGCGGACATGAGCGATTGCGCGTGGGGCGTCGTCGGGGGGTAGGGCAGGAACCGGGCGTGCGCGGAGAAGAGGTGTGGGGCTGTAGCAGGGGTCCATGGCGCGGCAGTGGTCGTAGACGAAGGTCTTTTCCTCGCGTCCTTGCGTGGGGTGGCCATTTAGCTTGGTCGGTGATCTTGCCTTTGCGTGCGGGCGATTGTGGCGGGCAGGCAGACGCGAAGCCCAGCCGCGGCATCTTCGGGGAGACGGCGGGATTGACGTCTAGATGGAAAAAAAGTTGGTTTGCGACTGTCGACTGAAAGGGAGGGGCTCACATTTCCCAGCCGCAGCGGCATTCAGTGCAGCGGTCTTGACCTCGTAGTCGCATACCAAGTTCGGGCTGTCGTGCGGTGAGACAGGAATGCGAAAGGGCGGGAGCATGTGTTCGACAGGCTTCAGAAGGTTGAAGAGGCCTTGGTACCCGCTGATCAAACGCCTCTATAGGCATCGGATTGATGCGGGAGCGCACGACATTGGAGATTCCTACCGACGCGTTGGGCTGCTTGGCGATGACGTAGGCGTCCGGGATGTTCTCTTGCGCTGCCCGTATTTGCAGGGGGGTCGCGCGGTCGTATGCCCCAGAACGGCTCCAAGTCTTTGTAGATAGAGTCGTACTCGTCGGGGAGCCTGACGTCGCTGTCCTGGACGTACTGCCACCTGCCGTCGTTCACCGTAAGTCAGAGCGGCTGGAGAGTAGAGATCATCGGCAACGTACCAGTCGTCGAAGCCCTTAGGCGGCAAGCGTCTATACCGGCGTTTGTACTCAGCGACGGCCTCGCTCAGGGTCTTGCTCGCCCTCTGGAGCTTGCGCTCCCACTCCTTCTCGGCCCGCTCGACGAGCTCGATGACTGGATGCCTCCCTCTACGCTTATCCTCGAACAGGGCGTCTGCTCGCGAGAAAACGTTGGCGGGCGACGGCAGAATATCGGAGCCTGAACCTGTAGGGCGATGGAAATCAACGACTCGCGGAGGTATATTACGGTGAGGAAGAGGGCGAAAGCGAGGAGGAGGAGGGTTTGATGGCCTTGCCATTGCGGGAGCACCTTGCAAATCTTAAGCTTCATCGCCCCGCTGCTAAGGCTGGGATAGGATGTGAGTAATAGTGATGGTGGTGGAGAGGGCTGTGGGTGGGCGCTGAATAAGGGTGGACTATTTGAAAGTGGTCTTGGGATGGGCAGCTCGAATAAGGAACACACATTGAAGCACTTTCACCCGTAAAGGGACGATCGAGAAAGAACCTTTCACGGCTTGTCGGAGCGAAAAATGAATGATGACGACGGAGACGATTCCTACTGCTACATTTACAGACAACGTAGAATTTGCGCGTGTCTCTCAGAAGATGTGCGAAGGTGCGCGGGAAATATGCAAACAGGCGCACACAATAGGTACTCAACGACTCTTCGACAACTGTCCCAACCAGCAAACCCTCTCAACGTATCAGCACGCAGACTCCAGCGGTCGCAGCATCGCCCCATTTCGTCTCCTCCAGTATGTCATCAACAGAGCCCGAGGCAGGCGCCGATGAGACGCAAGAGCATTAGCACAACAAAGTGAGTCCAGATTCCTGTATAGCACTGACAGACTCACCAACAACCTCAGCCCGACCCCCGCTCTCCGCTCGCCACCCACACCTAATGCAGCCTCTACCCACACACGAGACGCCGTCGTTGTACCACCCTCTGCCGCTCCTTCGAGCCAGCGTCACACTCCCGAGACCACCTAAATGCCGACTTGGGGAAGCGCCAACTCGGGAGCTGCCAGGGGCATCAACTACGACGTCGTGCTGGGTCCTCGGAGAGGCCTGGTTTCAGCCCGCGCAAGCCACGGATTACCTGAAACAGCAATCAAGTGAATCTACAAACGACTTACCTCGCATACAAGTCGCGGCAGCGGAAGTTGCAGCTGAGTACATCAGAACAGCGACGACGAGGACGACTCGTTGAGTGCGAACGCCGGCGTTGGGGACGACTTGGGGGGGGTTCGAAGGCGAAGATGAAGGGTGATGAACAGTCTGGCTAAACTGTAGACCGTGGTCATACTAAGAGGAATCTGAAATAGGGTGGGTAGACCGTGAGCGAGAAACGGTACAATCCCCCACGTCAAAGGCCCCTGACCACGGCGCGAACTTGTTCACAGCAGATCGAAACATAGGTAGCGTGTCGTGCCTCGGTGGACAATATACTTGCGGCCACAGTAAGGTAGGTCTTGTCCTCGATGAAACGCAGCAGCACCAATGTATGCCGACACGCCTATTTCAATCGCATTTTGTGAGCAACATCGTTTACGCAGTCCATGCCCTCAAACAACTACTTACCAACGCCCTCCAGAACTTGGCTCAAGGCCGCGAACGACCTGGGATCAATGTACGGACTGTGATACACCGACGTCAGCTGCACTCGCAGTCTAACCAATTCAAAAATCATCACAAGAAGTAGTCGCACGGCTTCGTCGCTCTGTCCTCAAGGACGGCGCTTAGCAGCTGCACGTGGGCCTTCTCGTGTTCGGAGACCTCGACAAAGCGCGCACGAGCAGATGGCGGCAAGCCGGCATCGGCGAAGGCCTTCTCGTCGAATTTCGCAAGGGCACCCGCGTAGAACGCGTTCTCAAGGTGCTCGAGCGTCAGTGCATAATTTAGCACCGTGACATCTACAAATGAAGTCCGGATCAGATGATAGATCAAGTTGTTGGAGTGAACAGCGTCAGCTTACCGTCTAGGGCTGCGCGGGTCTTGAGTTGCGGAGCACCATGTACGCTGCTGGTAGCGACAGCGGCAAAGATGGCGAGGGCGAAGACAGATTTCATGGTGAGCGTCGGAATGGAAAGTGCGGATAAATCTAGTCCCTTCGCCAAAATTGCTGGCCTTTATATATACGAACCAAGCAGTATCCTATTCAAGGCCTCCTCGGGGAGGATCGACTCCCAGGAATAAATGATACGAGTTCGGGGCAATGTTCATTAAATTGTGCTTTCATCAAAAGTATAAGTTGCCGCAAGTCGATGCATGGCTGGTAGATTTGCCACTACAAAAACTACAGGAATCAGTTGTACTAGAAGCCGTAGCCTATCGAACAGGACGGCAGAAGTAACTTCCACCTGAATTGATGTCGAGGAGGGGAGATTGCTGACAACGTCTCGGGTATTGGTCGATAGAAGGTGCGTAGCTCGTATTGTTGACTTCGTACTATGTGCCCAAGGTGATCGGCGTGATACCGCGGGAACGGGGACTAATGCCAGAGATGAAAGGGGAGGGAATCCACCGCGCGGTTGAGTGATCTTCGTACTTCGTGCTTCAGTTGGTCTCGGGCACGGAAACATGTGTGCGGAACTCAGTACATAGGGAAATGGTGGTTGAGCAAACGTCATGGTTTCTCGGCGTAGCATACCAGCGGTTGACAGAGGTTGCAGCGAGCGGGGTAGGTATCCGCGCCAAGATAGCATCTGCCACGCCATCGTAAAAAGGCAATAGCCGGCGTCTACTTCTTCGCCTCATTTGCACCTCGTTAATGGAGATAAGAGGAGATCCTTAAGCGGCCATGGAATTCTGGGAGCGAGGAGCGAGGAGCGAGGAGCGGGGCAGGGAGCGGGGCATCATGCGGGGCCGCCGTTCGATGTCAGCCCGAGCATCGGTAGAGGAAAACCAGGATTTCTGGTTGAGAGGCAGGTGAATTCAAGCACAGTTGTACGATGATGGCGACGGTAAGAGGTGAGGATGGTGTCTTCCCATCATCAGATGTTGCTCGTGATTGAGTTAATGTCGAACCCGCAGGCACACGCAGGAGGTTCTGGACGCGACGGGGAAACAGAGCCGTAAGGATGTCGACTATGGGATGCAGGTAAGGCAAGTATCGTCGATTGAGGACGGGGGCTGTAAGACCGCGAGCCAGCGAGACGGCTACAGTGAGACCTGTGAGCGTGTGGCGGGAGATAATCAACCCAGGTGCGCCGTTGACGCGCCGATTCGGCGCCGTTAGTTTATCACCGCTGAATGCGAGCACCGTGAGGAATTTCGGCTTCCAGGTGAATTACATTCGTGCGTGACCGTGTGCCGCTCGATCCTCGTCTCTTCAGCCCTGTTCTGCACAATCTCACCTCCTTTCGTGGCTTAATTGTTTGTCTCAAACCGTTTCAATTCTCTTGTAATAGTCCTCCCCTTCCCCTTTCCCTTTCCGCGTATACCAGCCCCTTCCACCCACCGCCTCGGCCTCCGCCCCCAGGGCCCATCCGAGGTCCACCAGCTAGGCCTCACGACTCCCTTTCATGCGTCGTAAGCCTTGCATGCCACAGCATTGGCTGAACCACACACTAATAGTAAGGAATTCCAGGCGCATCGGGAGCCTGACGTAGATGTAGCGAATAACGCACAGTGACAGCGTCTTCGTTGTTGACTGTCTGCGGGCGCGAGTAGCTTTAATGCCCAATATTCGATACATCGCCGTAGTCCCAATGTTCGCCTATCCACCTCTTTCCCCTCTAATTCCACGTCGACGGAATGTTCCAGTGCAAGGCTTGACTGTGTCTCCTCCTGGTGCGTGCTAAGACAGTCTGCCCTCATTTCCCCCGCAATCTGCCGGTCGTGTAAGCTCGCGATATCTAGCTACCCGTATAACGCTGAGTCGAGTACTTGAGATCGCGGAGCATGACTTCGTGGAGGTCTGCCACCGCGACATGGCTCGGCAGCAACGACAACCCAGAACTCAGTTGTTGCTTTTCTTCCTACTCGTATATATTCGTCAATCGGGATATCTACGGCTAACGAAGAACCACACGTACCTCTTAAGCTATCGCCACTTCTCGTCGCACATCCCTCCCGCTCCTCTTCCCTTCGTTCGTCACCCTTCATTGAGCAGCCGTAGCGCAATATTGAGAGAGAGCCCAAGGCGAGGAGGAGCACACGCCTTACCCTCGCCACAGCATCATTCAACGTATGCAGCGGAAAGGGCTGCGTCGTGAAGGACATAGCAGGGCGACCAACGGTCCTTGCGCGAGCATAAGGTTGTTCGTCATTGACTCCTGCTGGAGCTAAGCCTATGAGACGTCAAGAAATAACAAGCAGAGAGAAGGCAAGTAGCTCACAAGCTCAGTGCCGCTGCTATCTACGCTTCAAAGGAGGCAAGTCGAGCCCATTATCGCGGCCCGATACAACTACGATTCCATCTGCCAAGTCGCGAGCGACACGTATCTAGGAGTGAAAATCGGACAGCGGCGTCATTGTTTTTGCTGTGGTAGTTCAGTGTGGTGGGTCTGGTCTTGCGGAGCGTCGGGGTCCGTTCGTCGAGCTCTGAGTTATCATTGGGCTGGATATGAGTGGACCGGTAACGGGCTACTAGCTTGCACACCCCAAGCAAACATGTGGCAGCCAAAGAGGTTCCAGTGGCAATTCTGCGCATCAGTCCAGCAGTGCAGGAGAATTCATCTTCGGGGCATGCCTGCATGCATCGTGTCCTGCTCGGTACCCTACGATGGGTGGGGGGACCATCGATCCAATCTCAGACAGCACTACGGCCTTAGATAGAGGCGTTGGTCGAGGGGGGAGGGGCAAGTTTTGGTCGTTACTGCGTAGAGTTCAAGTCGAACTGCTTGGCTCAGGGGTTCGGGCCAAATAATTCACTTTCGGCGGACGGGACGGGCGCTTGACGCAACAACGTCCATCTTCTATCACCACGAAACGCTATAGTCAACGGGTTGCATGGCCTTCCTGTCTGCACCCCGGAATCTCAATTTCGCAGGCTCGTTGGGCCACCTACGATGGAGCGGATAGCAAGTGAAACGACGCCAGTGACGGTTTGTATGGAAATCGCGGAAGGGTCGCGCATGTGTTTTGTATGCCGTACCAAATGTAGAAATATTATTTACCGTCCCCACAATTTTTGTAGCCCCCCCTGATTTTTTTCTAACCCCCCCCCCATTTTGTAGTTTTCCCCCGGGTTTTTTGTAATCC
Source organism: Pleurotus eryngii var. eryngii (assembly GCA_029467805.1). Taxonomy (NCBI): domain Eukaryota; kingdom Fungi; phylum Basidiomycota; class Agaricomycetes; order Agaricales; family Pleurotaceae; genus Pleurotus; species Pleurotus eryngii. The sequence continues at coordinate 113,017 of SZVJ01000028.1, read as the reverse complement.
TAATCCCCCCGCATTTTGTAGGCTCCCCAATTCTTTTGATAGTGCCTTGCATTTTTTCCAGCCCCCCCCGACTTTTAGTAGTCCTCCAAGTTGTTTATGAATTTAGTATGGCACGGACTACACATAATACTGCAGTATATAGCTACTGGTTCCAGTACGCACTGACAGCAGGGAGTTGTCTACGAACCCGTTGGTACTGTGAAGCTCGCTGGAAATCCCTGTGTCTGTATGACACGTGACAGCCTGTTGAAGCCTCGTCCGGTGTTACAATGATCCATCGCAGCTGCTGACCATAGAACATAGGTGGGAGAGCGTTGGGCCTGATCACCTAGGTATTGTTGGTCTTGAGCTCCCTCACCATTGCCTCCCTCTGCTCCTTGCTCTTGAGGATCACCACCTTGCTGGCTCTGTGCATCATTTGGAACTCGTTCACGTCGTAAATAAGGCCGTCGCATTAGGGTCGACTTGCCGGGCATTGTGCTTCCATGTATATGGTTTGCATCAAAGAGCCTGAAGAAATGTTAGATTTTAATAATAACAAGAGTGATCAAGACTTACCAGAGAGTATTGGGTCCATTCTGCAGATACACCCCCCACCTAAGGTAGACGAAGTTCCACTCACCCTCCTTGCAACGCTTCTTGCTCTGCATGCAAATGGACATACTTGCGTCTCGGTCTTTATGCATGTGGCTACAGTAGTTGCGGCAAACATAGAGATTGCCACCACTACCCATTGGGTCCATGCCTTGAGTCACACAAGTACTTGCCCACATGCTTTGTCACTGGCTTATACAGACCTTGAGCTGTATAAATCAATGCATCAGCAACCTATGAATACCAATCAGTTTCAAATAAACACTCAGTAAAGAATATTATCTCGCCTTTGCATGATTGAACATGCAGCTTATGCCATCAATCTCCCTAGCGTCCATGTCCTTGTATGGCCCATAGCCACTACCAGCATTTCCTCCTTGGGGCACCCGGGACCCCAGTGCCTTCATGCTTCCCCAGGCAAAAGCACGGAAGCCTGCACCCCTCTGCACATCATGTAGATTGGATGAAGCACGTAGATGCTTATCCAACTCCACCTGCATTTCATCCACAAATGCATTATACTTGACTGCGCCCACCTACAGTTATGAATTCAGCAAGTTTAACCAGATGCTTGAGCCAAAACTTACTAAGATGCTGTCATCATTGACTAGCAACGTCACATCTCTTTTGCATAGGTCAAAAACCTCAGGCCGAGGTTTGATTTGCTTGAGGCCCAGCTCATCGGGGTGGTAGTACTGAGGGTGAACTGCTTCCCTCCTTGGCCTAAGTAGATTGTATCAGCATATCAAAGTTGAAAAAGATCTACACAGTACCTTAGGATCCAAACATTCATCTTCTGGTGCCGTGGGTGATGACACATCCATCGAGCTCTTCATAATTGGGCAACTCATGAACATAATACCTTCGAATGCACCACTGGTCTTCATCTGGATTGTCGCGGCAATGCTTACATGTGTTCTTGAGTTCCTTTGGCATTGCAAACTGTTGGCTCGGATCCAGGTTTGGTGCCTCTGGAAGCTCAGCGAGAGAGTATGTGGGAATATCCGAAGAGTGATGATACGGTAAGGAGGAGGGTTGGGGTGTGTGGCGACGGTGAAGGAGAGAACGGGAAGGAGAAGGTGAAGGTGATGGTGTCACCTCTGGTGTATCAGCAGGCAAGTCCAGATTACCACGTTTCTTTTTCTTAGGGGGGGGGGGCCTGTGTGCTGGCTGGTGTTCGGTCGGTGGGCAGCCAAACATTGTAAACCGGTTTCCTCGGACCAAGAGCTCTGTCTCGTCAAGGATCACCTTTAGCTGCTCTGGAATTACGTGTGTCTTTGCAAACGCCTCCAATTTAATACCTCGGAGAGCACGATTGCAACTGCCAAAGGTTAACATCGGTGGTCTAAATCACGCATGAGAGTCTGTCCTATATTCCATGAGTATTATTACTCACCTTGACATTTCAGTGCCTCAGGGCGCCTTCAAGCCACACCTCCCATGCATGAAGAAAGTTATCGTAACTGATGAGAAAGAACACGGCTGAGGGATGAGACAGGCGTGGCACCATTTCAACATGCTTGCACATGAGCTCCAGTATATTCTCAGCAGTGCAAGGAATCCGCTCTGTGGTTAGATCGTCTAGAGGCACCACTTCAATCTGACCTTCTACGTCAATAGCAGCCCTCATTTCAGAGCTACAGCACTTCTCACCTTTCTCTCAGCCATTCTCGTGGGGTGTCCAATTCAAACAAAATCTCACCCAACGTCTCTCGCCAAACATTATATCTATATGTTTCGACAACGTGTGGTGACTGAACTTCAAACAGATGGACATGATCGGCAAACATTGGTCATCACCGCAGCTAAGCCGGAGTCCTAACTGGGGCTTTAGACATGCATTAAGAGTGAAATTGTCTGGATATGGTACCTTGACAGCAGTACGCCAACTATCAAGGTCCAAATTGCCTTGTTGATTTTCCTCATTTGCTGCAGGGCTTGAACGGCACCCTTTTTGATGCTTGCAGGCAGGTCCTAACAAATATAAATCATCGAATAATAGCTCGGGATGTAAACAGCAGCTTACCTCAGTTCGTTCAAAGAATACATAAAGTGCGTCTGCCCACAGCTGGCAAACTTTGAGCTGAACATCGGGTGTCGGTTCGGATCAACGTCCTCCATTTCTTAGGAGTTTTTGCCTCCCAGTTATACCGGTAGGAGCTCGCACTCGTCGTCATCATCGACCTCATCTTGTTCATCTTGTTCATCTTCTTTCTTCGTCGTCATCACCATTCTTTGCATATGGAATTTAGATGGTAGCTACAAGTAGTACATTCTTAGGTGCAGTCTCTCATCAGACAAATAAAGACTCCCCGGAGCGCTCACATATGACACCTGAGCTTCTCGAAGACAAGCGAGTGCCTTTTATCCTCCTTGTCCAGAAAGAGGTTCATGAAATAATCGAGAAAGACGCCTACAGCATCAGCTCGTGGTAGTGATCCACCATTAATGGCAAAGTAAAGCCAGTTTAGAATTGCGATTGGTCTGTTGTTAAAGTTTTAGACACAGGTGCGGGCAAAGTTGAAGAAAGATTCACGCACCAGGCCAGGGTAAATCCCTCAAGATTTCCTCTACTAGAGTTCCTTTCCACTCAGGATAGTTCTCCTTCCTTTCCTCATCAGAAGAACCTTGCAAACGCTGCAAGAATCCCTGCAAAGGTTTGTTGTCTGATCCAAGATTTATCTGCAGGATCCATCTCGGATCCTGCATGGGATTTACCCATAAGCGTACAGAGGGCATCTGTGTAAGGTATGCTAGCCATCGGACACATATCAAGCTGATCCAGTGGGATTTGACGTACGGTCAACGGAGAGAACAAACTAGTAAGTTCAAAAGTTTAAGCTCAAACAAATTAGGAAGTGTCATTTCCACTCAATCCGTCACATGTGTGTGTGTGTCGTGTCTCGCTTTAAACTCACCTTTCTCTCTATCCCTCAACTCAACCAAAATCCTCGCTATGCTAAGTTCGCCTATGGTAGTAGTGGGAAAGCGCAGCCTCTGCAGTGGAAGCTACTGTGTGACTTTGCGAAAACCAGGGTCAATTTTCCATACCTCCCTTCATTAAAACTACACTGTCCGGCTCGAAGATTATGTCAGTTTCCTCACTGGATTGCTCAAGGATATGGAAAAATCACTACGGGTGTGTTGTCTCGTTATTCGGTACGGGAACACTGGTGAACCACAAGCAGGCATCGGCCTTGCCAAATCCTTCTCTCCTTCCTGAAAACCTCTATCAACATCCCCGTCAAAATCTCATCCTACCCAACACAATTCACGTATCACGCCCTTCTGGAAGATTGTTGTGTCGCTTCTCGCTCTGCCCGGTCCGCACCAATTTGCCGTTCCTTTGCGGCCACGTTAATGACACACATCCGCCGCGTTCGCGTGCAAGGCGCTCAAGGACGCCACCTCTATTGACATCGAGCTTCAGGCCCAGCGAGCTGCTGAAACGGGACGCGGACAGCTGGCTGGGGAGAGCGCGAAGACCGGCAGCAAGGGCGCTGACAAGTGGGATTTCATTCCCTCAAGGTGCCAGACGGGATCTCGCTGCGAAACTTTGGCATCCAAGTGGTGAGTCGTTCACGTGTCTGAATGTCTCTCAACCTCTGCGCGCCCCTGCGCAACGCACGATCGTGGGTGTCGGCCGGACATGCTGGCAATCGTGCGCCGGCGTGCTCAGTTAGCGCACGGAGACTGCTCAGACTGCACGCGTTCTGTGAGAGAATCCGCTTACTGAGTTGCGCACAGCCTGTGTACACCACACTCTTCGACATCGTCATCTACTCACCCAAGGGCGCGTTGCCCGCCGCGCCGCGCGCTTGCGAAGCGGTTTTTTTTTCGAGGCTATTCAGAGGAAGAGGACGTGGAGGCGCGAACGTGCGGAAGAAGTGCGCCAGGAAGTCGGGCGAGGATCCCGCTGGACGGGAAGAAGACGATGACGGGGCCGGTTTTTGGAGTATAACGTCTTTGTGTTGGGACGCGGGAGGCGAGGCGTTGAGGAGGGGAATTGCCGCAACTTGGTCGTGAGGGAGGTGTGCGCGCCGGGGGGGCATCTTGAGGTCCAGAAGAAAGGTGAGTGCGTTAGTGTGGTGGTTTGATGTCCTTGAATGTCTTCACACCAGCCGAGACCCGTGATGATTCCGCGTCGAGAAGCAGTGGTGACGACTGACGTGTGGATATGCCCGCGATCGCTCTGATATGCGTGTCGACGGCAGGGCCCAATCGAGGAAGGCGCTGGGCGCGTGTGCCCGTGCATCATGCCGCGGCTGGCAAGGACGACGGGCCTGTGCCGTGGGCGCCGGAGCTGGGGCAGGGTGTTCTTGGGGAATGTGGACGATGTGCCGCTGATGCGCGACCCCGATGGGCCAATGATGCATTTCAATAGTGGGGGTCCTGGGCGGAAGGGGCTGGCGGGCGAGGGGCTGGATCTGTTCAGGGGGGTGGGGGCTCGCCGGGGGCGGACGGGGATGTGGATATGCGGGGGAGAGGTTGCCGTTACGGCGATGGCGATGGTGGAGGTGGTGTGGAAGATGAAGATGCAGATGAGGGAGGAAGAAGAAGAAGAAGAAGACGAGGATTGCCTGAAGACGGACCCGTTCAACTACCTCCCCACGAACGATCCTGGTAAGGAGCATGGGGTACGATATCTGCTTCGAGTGCCACTAAGGACCGTGCGCCGTACCCCAGTCCAAGCGCATTTGGCGGGCCGCGGAGGAGCATTTGGGGATGATGGAGGTGATGTGGGCGAGGGAGGGTGTATGGAGAGGGAGAATGCGCGTCCTGAGTGGGATTGGGAGGCGAAGTCAAAGGCGAAGGCGAAGAGAAGAAAGGGGGTGAGGAGGGGGAGGGGGGAAGGCGATCCCTCCGCGTCCCCGCCCAACGCGAATGCTGTTATATACACCTACCGGTCCGAGCTCGCCACCGTTTAACAACTCGCGGATGTCCTCGCTGATGGCAGGGTGTTGGGTGGAGTTATCGAGAAGTGGCTGCGCCCGCGTGTGACACGCGTTCCGCTCATGCGACCGCTGAAGATCCTCATCTATTCCAATGATGGGTACACGGAAGAGTCGTCGGGCGCGGCGCTGTCGCTGCTGATGAAGCTCAAGGGGCTGAAGCTGCCAGAGGCGTACCTCGACCTGCAGGTACGAAGAGGCGGAGCTTCTTTGTGTACGGTGATGATCTCGGTGTGCTGCGAAAGGTCGAGCAGAGGATTGCGGGGAGGAGCACGAGCGGGAGGGGAGCGGCCGGCGGCGGGACGAGTAGAGCAAGCAGAAATGAGAGAGAGAAAAAGGTGCGTCGTGCCTTGCTAACCCAAAAGTCGCGTGAACTGACAAATAGGTCGTGCTCGCTGTCAGACCATGGCACCCCGCGCTGCGCGAAGGCGAAGGCGCAGAGGGGGATACCAACGAACGAGCAAACAATGTTGTTCCGACGCCAAGGGATAGCGACACAGTCCCACAAACAACAAGGACAGAACTATGCCCCAGTGCGAAGAACACGCGTAGGACACGGACGAGGCGAGACGAAGGGTCAGGCCTTCCCACATGGGGACGGCGAACGTTAACGTTTACGCACAGCGTCCATCACTTGGGTGCGAAGATGAAAGCGTGTGTCTCGCTAACACCATGAAAACACAGAGCTTCCATTCGGGTTCGGCCTCTCGATCGGCGGAAATTCAGAATGACTTCAATATCACGAAGAACGGGAGCTGCTGTCGCAGGATTAAGCACATGGTGAGTCGCGCCTGTCATCATGATTAAAATTTCAAACTGACAAGTAACTGCCACCCAAGCCTCTCGGCGCCTCCACGTCCTCGATTCTCGGTCCTCAGTTCAGATGACACATCGGGCTCAATCAATATCACGATCGACAATGCTAAAACTCAACTCCCTGATCCCATGCACCCCGCGTTTTCAGCCTTTAGTACGTCATTTCGCCGCACAGAAAAGACAAAATAATTCAACCGCCGTGATTAGATGCGGAACTGACCAGCGCTCTACACTGACATGACTGAGTTCGTCGTCTCGGGGTAATTCCAGAGCGATCGCCAACATGAGCATAGGCACGATTACCCTAGACCCCATTAAAGTCAATGTTTCTACCCACCTTCAGGGCTTGCAGGGTCTCAAGGGCCTCGTCAGCATTGATTCAGTGGACATTAACTTGGAGGTACCACAGAGGGCATCACACTGGGGATCAATGGTCTGCTCATCGTTGCCTCTACCTAAACTCCGTGGACCTAACCGTTCTTAAGTCAACATTTTCAACCCTTCTAACCTCAAACCTAGCCACGGGTGACTGAGTACGTTCATCGTCTTTTATTTTAGCTGTACATGCATTCATTCTATATATAGATTACAGCTATTCCGCGACCGATGGCGTCGCCCCCTTTGGGACCAATTTGTTGCCCAACCTCACTTTGACGATGGGTAACAATTCCGTTAAGGCTTCGTCTAATTTCAAGGTCTGTCATCTCCTCGCCACTCACAGGGTTAACTAAGCTCAAAACAAACTTTAGGCCAACGACAGCCCCGAAGGGCTTCAGACACTGAACGATTTCGTGGGCAAAAAAGGTTCGTGCAACCATTGATGGCCTAGTGGCGCCCGATCTTGATATACTTCTTAGATGTTAACTTGACACATCGCCGGGATTTGATCAAAGTACAAAAGTCGTGTCACTGCTCGAAGCTTTCAAGTCCTCGGAGTTGAACGTGGTGTTGCCTGGCCTTAAGACTAATTGCTAGATACTGCTGAGCTCAGGGGTATGTCCGTCTCGCCCTTCGATCCCAGCATCGTACCTTACAGAGTTACTCTTCTTAGTTCTTCCGACCACTGGTCGCGCTAATAACCATCAGTTCATGTCCGAGTCAACCTCGACAACCCTTTAGCACCGCACTCAAGATCACCAAGATCACATCCGCAGGTGACTGTTCAAGGCATCAACCTAGGGAACATTGAGACGGATACGGACTTCTCCAGCGACCCCAAGTCAAAGACGACGTCTCCAGACCTTGACCTCAACTTTGATCCAAATTCGTTGTTCACGTGTGACGCGCCTTCTTGCTGTCGACGCTGGTTTAGACACCGCCCCTTTGGATGGAATCGTTGATGTCGGTGGTTACACCTACCTCTTTACAACCGGTAATCCCCAAGCATTTTAAACAGCGGAGAGCGAACATCTTCACGTGAGTTTACTTATAGTATTCTTCGTTTGCTTTCACGTTCATGCTTTTCGTAGTGGTTCCAATCTACCGGAATTCGTACAGACTGCTTTCAAGGAGCTCAAGTCCGATGTTGAGCTGACTACGGATGTCACTATGGGGTGACTTAAGACTACCCTCAAGTACACGCAGCCTGGTGTCCGACTAAGACAGATGAGAGCTTGAATCTAATCCTGCCTGTCTTGGCACAGCCGATTGTTCAGAAGGTGGTCAGCGGTTCTGGAATCAGGTACTGGACTCATGATCCTCTTACCTCTTTCCGTTCTAAAGATTTTAATAGCATCGACGATGTCCTCATCATTGACCCACAACAAAACTCGTTTAGTGAGTGTTCCTCACATTCAATACTCGGAGAGCTAAGAGTCTTACACTTCATGCAGAGGAAGAGACGAGACTGAGGGGTGGGATCAACAATGCTGGTCCATGTATGTTCTAGCTCCCTGTTACTCGGCGACTCTCTCACTCATTCCATGCAGTCGACGCCAGTATATCGTTCAACCAAGGTCTTACTGTCGTTTGGGCCGGAAAAACCGATTGGAAACATGAAGCTTACAGATGTTGACGTGGTGGGCGATGTTGGGGCCGTTCTGATGTGGAGACGACGTTTGATGTTACCGACGTTGACCACATCACCGAGTTCACCAAGGTTTAGATATACGTTTTGAACGCACTTTTGAACGCCCTTTAACTTGTGCCAATCCTAGGTTCTACTCACAGGGGAAGTTCTTTCGAGTGGGGAGATCTCTGGCGATAACTTGACTGGTAAGTTATAACTTTTATAAACCTTATCCTAGCTAATGTCGCATTCATAGTTAGCGCCATGGGTAAGGACACCTTTACAGAAGTTTAAATTTTACTGACCGACACCAATTATAGGAATCCAGGTCGATGGGATTTCATTGTCTTCGAGAAAGAAAGTTACGTTGAAGGGATTCAATGGTCTGAAAGATGGCGTCAAGATCAAGTCTTTCGATCTACCCGCCAACGACCCTGCCGGTGGTATCCATCTCACCATTGAGGCCGAAGCGAGCAACGTGAGTTCCAAAGTCATGGTGATAGTTCATATCTGATCAGCTACCACGAATGAAAGCCTTCGCAAGTGGGTGTGCAGCTGTCTTCACTGGGTTTCGACACGTTCGTAGGAAAACACAATGATCGCCCCTGTTTCCAGCAAGGAGGGTGAGCTTGCCGCTGGCTCTACGTCTCCTTTATCCCTTGTTGGAAGCCTTGTGCCTCAGGATTCTCAGGACGGCCTAGACGTTGTCTCTGGAGTGTTCACCAATTTCTTACACGGCAAAGATAGCAATGTCGTCGTTCACGGTGCCAGCGCCGGCCCAGCGAGGGTACAAAGAAGCTAGAGATTCAATGACACATCGCTGATAATGCCTTAGGTTACCTGGCTAAACGAGGGGGATCAAAGCGCTTCAAGTTGACACAATATGCCCAACCGAGGTCCTCTAGACGTGATCCAATCGATCACCTTGAACGAATTGAAGCTACTGTTTACCCGGATACAGCCTATAGTCCCGCCACCAGCAGAGTTCAACGTCAGCAGCTTTCACGCTTCCATTCGGTTTCCCGCTGGATATTACTTCCTTGCAACAAAAAATCGGCATTTCGTTCAACGGCCAATCATTTGCAACCCTTGACCCTTCCTAAAGCAGAAACAAAAACTGATGTGGAGAAGCGGGTGATAGCACTGACCTTCAGTGATGTCCCTTTCGACCGTCGACGGAATCCAACGTAGCGTATTCGACGACTTCGTAGCTGCCACAACAGTCGGGAAATAGCAGTAACAATGCATCTATCAGGCAGCTTCGAACGCTGAGGCAAATACTGCCGTTGGCTTCTCTCTCTTTCCTGATATCGCTTCTCGGTGGACAGCTCGATTGACGGCTTACAAGGCTTGAATACACGCCCCGTTACAGTCCAGCGGCCTGGATGTGAACCATGGCTTCCCTGACTTCTTGCTCATCAAAGTCGACAGCGCTTTGTTCAATCCGAGGTAAGTTGATCGTACTATGGACGTCGAAACCTCACTAAAGTACTGTTATCTCAGTAACCTCACAGTTGGGTAAGTCGGCGGTTCCTTTTCCTTCCTTCGTATTGGAGTCAAACAGATGCGCCCTTAGGAACGGGAGACGTTTCCTTCGCCCTGCAATTCCCAGTAGGTGGATCGGTGCATTTCTCGCCCGCAATAAGCTCACAATCCGCAGGGATCAAACCATTGGTTCTGCTGATATTGTACGCTTGTGGCCAAACCTGCGCTGTCCGTACACTGACATGTCATCTTAGAACGGCCTTGTCATCCAGCCGGCAATGCATCATATCCTATTGGTGAGTAGAAACCTGTTACAGGCCCATGAAGGTGCTTAAGTCTTTGTTAGACGTCCATTACGCACCGCAAAGGGGGGGAGAGCTCAACAAGCCGGTCGAACACTACTCCAAAACTTCCTTCAGGGAGTCGATTCGGACACGGCTATCTCGGGCAATACTGGCTCTACTCCCATTGGCTCGTTAAAAATCGGCTCTTTCACAGATTCGACTGAGCCCAGTAAAACCATCACAGCGCTCCATCAGACGTTGGTACAAAGTACATCGCTATCGTTCCCCATTGACATTGTGGAGACGGGAATGCCGGTGCTCTGCCACCTTTACATTGGCAAAATCCCTTCACCGCTAGTATCAATTTGCTGCGCGTCGGGACCCTTGTTACTTTCCACGGACTAACGCTAGGGAAGATTGACAACGTAGACATTCTCTTCGTCACCAGTTCACGCAGATGGCCACAGCACGGCGACATCTCAATCGTTGCCATTCAACTTTAACCTCGAGCCTAGCAACATCATTCAGCTCCTCAGCATTCATCTCAGGGAGCAGGGCGTCACTCTCGGTCCTTTGGCACAGATGTTCAGTTCTTGATCCAAAACCCGGGCTTCAAGCCTCCCGTAAGCTCAGGGCTCCTCGAGTTCGACTCACTTCACTCACGACTATCCTGTAATAGGTGAAGACCGCCGTTGATACTCAAGCACACCTACATGTGTTAGGTGAGTATTACCCATGTTGTGGTTGAAGACTGCCTCCCAATATCCCCATAGCGGTCATCAATTCGACGCGGCCGGAGCCATCTTAAAGTCGCTCTCAGGTTTGAAGGTTAACTTAGCTGTCGACACGCATACGAAGCTGGACGACTGTAAGATCCCAATGCATGTGTCGTATGCCTTCCTCCTGACTTCGCACCGTAGTCGCCACGGATTTAAGTTTCAATCAGCGAACGTCCCTGCGATTGTGAGTGCCGTCTACACGGAAGAAGAAGCTTTACCGGACAGCAAAATTAGACCGACAAGAGTGTTCTTTTCAACAAGGGGCCGCGCGAACGCAAATGAAACACGTCGCGGGGATGAGAATGAGAGTGGTGGCCACGTTGGGCACACAGGCACCCGACACAATAGCTGTGCCACATCCCCTTCTCAAGTGCACTGGTGCAGGACTCCGGGGATTGCACGCACGCCGGGTAGTTTGCGGCAACGGCGCAAGGGTCGGGCAAACGAGAGGCCAAAACTGGAACACAGAAACCAGGGAAGACGGAGGGAAAATGGAAACGAGAGAGAGACGAAGGAAGGAAACGGAAAACGGAAAACGCACAACGCAAAAGTCCGAACGAGCGAAAACCAGGCGAACGCGAACACGCGAACGGGGAAGGAAACAAGGCAAGGAGATAGGAAGGAACGCGCCACAATAAAGAGGAGAATGACACGCAAACGGGGGAAGGGGGGAACGTGAAACGAAACAAACGAGACGAGATCTCGTATCGAAGCGCGATCTCTTTACTTTCCCTGCGCGTTCGGACTGAAGAATAACGAGTATTTGCGTTGCTTGCACGGGACTCACCAAGATTGTCGATCGCAAAAGCTCGTGATGCGAAGACGGGAGTTCAGCCCGACCTCATTGTGCCGGACGATGTGGAGGTTGAGAGCGAGACCGGGAAGATGTGAGTAACAATGCATAATGTAGCGCTCCACATCCACGCGGCTGCTGACAACGGTTTTTGGACAGTATATTTGACGGGTTTCGACAAGGACACTACAAGAGCGCAACTCTTCGCACCAACCCCTCCATTTCCATCCTGCGCAAGGTGCTGCACATCCTGCAGCAGCACTACGTCGAGACACTTGGACAAAAACCCCGCCTCACGAAGATTACAACAAATGACCGGGAACGCGCGCACACGCGAGCCCACAAGCCAGCAAGCCACCATGAACAGAAAAGGAGCAAAGGAGAAAGGCGCAGGATCGTGCGCAGACAGTCACCTGGTTCGAACACGATACGTCCTCCAGGCCGTCTACACGACTTGTTCACGGCGCAGGCTCGATTGCCAGAAAGCGAGGCAAAGGAAAAGAAAGAAAAGAAATGTGGTGAAAAAGCGAAGGAAAAACCAAACGCGCCAGATTGAACTCGAGCTCGCACATCTACCGTCAACAACGAGAAAGAACGAACAGGTGCGAACGAACAAAGGCGGACAGCCCAAACCGAAGCACCCAACTCCACCCAACCAGCGACGTCGAGGCTCGTCCCGCAAAGCACACCGAGGACAACGACAAGCGCCAGAGGAGCGAACAAAAGAGCATAGTGAATATACGCACTCGCTCGAATTGAAGATAAACACCACATCGCATAGGATGCAACGACTTCGGGGATGCAGGAGCGATATTAAGTCGCCTCCAACCGCCGCGATCGTGCCTACTCCCCAACACAACCATGGAAGTACTGCTGCCACACATCAAGTCCACGATCACGATGAGGTATAGTGGGCTACGGCGGCAAGCAGATGGCGCGTTGCGCTGCACTAGACGACTCTGAATACTGCGACCACCTCTACTCGCGCAACGAAACTGTGGAAGTACCGCTCGCCCGCATCAAGTCCACGGCCTCATCGGGACGGAGCGGGGAGGAAGCAAGTGAGACGGGGATCCACATCCATCTGACACCCATCCAAGAGTCAAGCGTAAGAGGGAATGTAAGAACGAACAACCGCAAGGACAAGCGCGGACGCTCGACTGTGGACGCTTGACTGCTTATTGTGCAGGCCTGTGCAATGGAAGGTGTCAGTTGATGCAACTTGGGCATGAGGCGACGACAGGGCAACTTACGGAGGATGCGACGAACAAGCAAGGATGAGCGGTGCTGGGGACTGTACAAAGCGGTGGCGATGATGGTGGAGAGGACGTCGAACCATGGAGCAAGGGGAAGGAGGACAGTCAGTAAGCGACCCGCAAGGCCAGGCTAGACCACGCACACAAACGCTTGGAGATGTTAGCACACACATGTCGACGCGACCAGGATGATTCGACATTGAGCATGTGTGCCAACTGACCGCGACGAGGGACTGAGCAGCGAGGTACTGCAGTAGGAAAGGCGTCAGCGAGAGACGAAGCAGCGAATGAATGTACCGCACACATTTCAGCTACATTAAGCTCAATAATGATAAATATTACATTGGAAGATTACTGAGAAGCAAAGAATTCAAGATAGCACGAAGGGGGAACACATCTTTGACGAGGTGCTCAATCGTCTCATTGCCATTAGCCAGCTGCCACACTGCTGGTTGTATATCTTCTAGGCTGATAGCTAAGCTTCTAACATCAGTTCTCAGGATTCAATATCTGAAAGACGTGGGCATGTCTAGAGAATTTCAATTGATCATCATACAGAAATCTCACACTGTCAGTCTCACTGAATATGGAAAGAGTAAGACGGTAGAACTGGTCCATTCTTCAATTGATTGAGATGCCAAAAATCTCAAAGCTTCTACTTCTAACAAATTCTTACAATCAGCGGTGCAAGTTCCCCTTCCACCCCTGTCACTTGCTTAGTGGGTTGAAAACGTGTTTCTGAACAAATTCCTACAAGAACTCACATAGTAGCGCACTTAGAACATACATCGACATCACCCTCCATGTCTCAACCCGAACAGTCTACTTTTACGCAACCGCGAGACTTATTCCTCATCTGGGTCAGAATACAGTGATACCACAGTCACTGGTAAGTCGAGTGATCATCTACCCTGCATCGAGCTGGACTAATCTATATTGTAGACTCTAACGCTGCTGAGGGGGACCAATGTAACTGCGAAAGTGAGTAGCTAGTTGTTTGTCGTTATTGACATTGATGTCACTGACAATGTCTAGATCATTTTGAGCAAATACATAGTATGCTGGAGGCGACCTTGACGCACCAAGAAGAGTTATCAGAATTCCAGAAAACCGAAGGTCGCACTCAGCACGCCAGCATTCTCGAAATTATCAACATGCAGAACGAGAACTTGAAAGTCCAGCAGGCCAGTGCTACTGCCCTCCTCGCCAGCACGGAAAGCCTCAGGCAAATTCAAGTTCAAAAAACACGGAGACACTAAAAGCTCTGATGGAGAGCTTGACAAACGCCATGGCCAACATCTCGACCAGCCTCACACTTGGGCTTGGCGGTTGTCGGTCAGAATTTGACTGAAATGAACAAAAATATCGTCACTGGGTTCCAGGCAATGTCGAGCAGCATCGAGGCATTGTCAGATAACATTAAGTCGATGTAGATTTGTTATTTGCGTCTCTTATTACAATATGTGTATCAATTTGTCAGATTTATTGTCGCTTCTTTGATGGAATACATGGTATACTTTGCACCAATCCACATTGCATGAAACAGAAACCATCTGATATCAGACAAATGTATTGATAAAAATAACGACAACATGATTAATCATCGAGAGCAAAACCAAACATGCCCAGAACCCTGGCAGTCGCAGATGAATGGAGAACCATCTCGGCGTTGAAATTACCACAGAGAATGATTTTTGCAATTGCAGCTGCCTTGCAGTGCTCCAACATGCCAGGAAACACTGTCCCGCTCGATGAGGCCAATACACTCCTTGAGAGGGATCTCGTCTCGGGGGTGAATGATGCTTCGTGCGATAGTTTTGAGCCAGACATCGTCGCCAAACACGGCAGCACATGGTGTGGTTTGTACAGTTGTTGTATGCGTCGTCCAATGGTGGAGGATAGGTGGCCAGCCTCTTCCGTTCTCTGGTAACCGCACTTTGAGTTCTCATCAGAACGTAAAGGACTGGCAGTCCTATCATCTCCATGTCGTGCAATTCGTAGTCGTGTAGGGGGTGTGGCAAGCAAAGTAGACATGGAGTCAGTGACCCACTTCTTGATGCGGAACTTCAGGCCAAGCTGCATCATCCTCAGTGCGGAGAGGCCAAGCTGCTCAATATGATGCATCGCCCACTTGGTGGCCCCATGAATCTGCCACATGTCCGATATCTTCAGCAAGGTGACAAGCTTGGCCTCACCCATGGTTACAGGAGTCCAAGCTCTGGATACAATATTAATTTTTCTGATATCATAGAGTTGAGAAAGAACGTACAAATGTGTTTGCCAGTCTAAAAATGCTTCCATCTCTGACTTGAGGACACCATGCAGGTCGATGGGATTCTCCTTTGTGCCTTGGACAGGCAACGAACCTGCTGGGGGGATGCTAAATATTGCCCGAAGTACCTCACTGTACTCTTGGAGCACCCCCAGATCAACGGTGAATAACACATTTTCGACCTTGCCAAAGTGAATCAGTGTGGTAGTTAGGTAAATTAAGTTGAAATAAACCTGCACCCTGAAGGTTAAAGGCCGTGAGGTCCAGTTATATACTTCATGGGATTTGTTGACAGAGTGTTCTTCCGCACTAACAGACATTGTCGATGGTGGTTGACGAAACCCGCTCAATCCATGAGGCGAAACTTAATAAAAGTCATCCGATATTAGCCCTGATACTGGTTACTCTACGTCTTCAATGATACCGTCACTTCCTCAAAGTGCGACACCCTGGGCTGCCGATATACAAAATGTCTATCAAACCTTGAACGATATCTACAACCGTGCTAATAATGCTTTGACATTCAATGCGATGGATGCCTTCCGGATGCAATATCATTACAACAATGTCCTTCAAGATGCTATACCACTTCTGGATGCGGTAGAACAACACACAAAGGCTGGGGAAGTGCAGCTTATTGCATGGCTAGAGGAAGTTGTCAACTCGTACAAGCTTTTGATTTGCCAGTTACAAGACGCTGCGGCCACCACAACTGGAAAGTGTGTCGTTCAACTTTCACAATCACATCTCTCCTTGCTAACATATAGACATAGTGATACTGCTCATGTCCAGAATGTCGAGCCTGTCACAACACAGCACTCACATCGACCAGGGCGGCCTCGCAAACACATCGACCATGCTTTTTTGGAAGAAGCTATGAAACCAGGACGCAACATCACAATTGCCACTCTAGCACGGCAGTTGGGGGTTGATAGAAAGACGATCTACAACTATCTCAAGAAGTATAAACCTCAGTAAAGAATTCACCGCCATATCAGACGAAGATCTGATCATCTTGTCCACGACTTTCGCACCAAGTACTCCGAATCTGGTATACGTTATTTACGGGGATTTCCTCCGTACTCACAATATCCGGATTCAACGTCACCGTGCCATGGCATCTCTCGCACGGGTAGATGGCTTGGGGCAAGTACTGCGCCGCCGACGCAAGAAGATACAAAGACGTCAATACAAGGTGTCAAGACCAAATGCATTGTGGCATATGGACGGCCATCACAAGCTGATTCACTGGGGAATTGTCATCCATGGTGTCGTTGATGGATACTCCCGAACTGTAAAAGAACCTTACTTGTTTTATTAATATATATTCTGACACTTTTTATCAGGTAACAAGTCTACAAGCAAGTAACAACAATCGTGCTTCGACTGTCTTGCACATGTTCCTAGATGGCTGTGCAAGATATGGCATTCCATCTCGTGTTAGAGGTGATCGTGGTGGAGAAAATCGCGACGTATCTGTCTTCATGATCCTTGTCCGGGGTGCTAAACGTGCCAGCTTTATGTGGGGCACATCGACTCACAATACCAGGATTGAAAGACTGTGGGGTGAAGTTGGGGGCCAATTTGCAAGAGCATGGCGTGGTTTTTTTTCATCGCTTACAGCAGCGGCATCAACTGGATCGAAATAATCCTCATCATCTATGGATTCTTCACCGTCTTTTTCTCACAATGATCAATAACGACTGTGAGGAATTCCGTGTCAACTGGAACTCTCATCCAATATCTGGTGAGGGTCACGAACAAAGCCCTGATGTATGTAATTCCTCCAAATATGTACAGAGCACTTACATGTGTCTGTAGGATCTTCGCTTCATGGGAAACCTTCAGCATGGTGTTTACCAACGTAATACAAACACCCTCTCAGGATCTATTCCTAACCTCTCGCTTCGCTCTGATGAAACTGATGAATGGGAGGACATTGTACCAAACATGGAGGATTTAGTGGCAGATCCGGAGGCGTGGCATGCGGCGTTTGATGAAACTGATGTACGTGATGAACCGGTCAAAGTGCCTTCAAGTGGGTGCCCCTTTGCTGCCGAGGAACATGAGGTATTTGAGAGGCTTCTGCAATCGCTTCAAGATCAAGCAATTGTTCCTGCAGGATATGGAATCCTGCCATCAGAATGGATGGAGGACGGTTACCCATAGGTAGAAGTAATCAAAAGTGGCAAAAGAGGGCATAAAGAACTTCAAGTGGTTTTACCAGATGAGGTATGGCGTCCACGAGCTGAGTATTGGGTTCAAGCATTACACTTGTACGACTCTTGGCATGTTCTCTAGGAGCTCTGGCTTGTAATCGACTTGTGTTTCGGTTAAATGAAACCAGATTCCTCATTTTCAATGAGCTTTATTTACGAAACTGAACGCATGCACTGTAACACGCTGGAGTAGCGTTGAAAACAAAGCCATGATTCCAACTTGATGCAGAGTGAATTTAAGAGACTCATACTTCGGTGTTTTGCTCATTCCACTCTTTCCATTTCGATCTCATTTTGATCACTTATTCTCTCCTTTCTTCATGATCTTTCTTATGGTTTTTACCTATCAATCAAAGTATCGCCGCCAAAGGTCGTCATCATCCAGAGCTGTGTCGTCGTCCAAGACTGCATCATCCTCAAAGACTGGTGGCTCTATTTCACAGAGCCAGGCTAAAGGAAAAGGCAAGAATCGCTTAAGGCTTCCTAGCCCCCGAGAAGACGCAGATTCAGATGAAGACGATCTTAATGAAAGCGACACTGGTGATGAGCCTATAGTCCTCTCAAAACAGCAGTTGATGGGCAGTAGCCTTCGCGACTGGGCATCTTCACGTTTGAGTAAACTTGGTAAAGGGGATGATGAAACACGCCGCATGGTTCTAGGGCTTACTGGCTTGGCTCCCATGGCGTCTGTGTCGCCTTCTGACTCATCAGCTATTCCCTTGTCGTCGCCTGTTCGAAAGGCATATGAAGAAACAAATCATGGCCTCAAAGGTGCTCGTAAAGGAAGCCTCTCCAAGTCTTCACTCAAAGGCAAGGGGAAATCGAAGAAAGTAAGTCGTTCTCAATCACATTCCTGCTATATATCGCTAACACATTTCAATCTTGAAGGACAATGATACATTTTTTATTGGTACGGTGGTATTCTTGCCATATGGTGTTGACACTGTAAGTCGTAACCATAATATATCTTGTGTACTGAAGTAATGTTGGCACATCAGATCGTGGATGATGCAACGGAGGAAGAAATCGAACTAGGCATTCGTTACCGGCTACCACATCGGTCATCAAAGGCCCCCCATATTGCCTTGATGCAAACGTTTCAAGCACAAGGATTGGCATTGGTCAACTTGCGCCCCCCTGGTATCGAATTCGACCACTCAGAAGACCACATTGAACTCACCTCACGTCTCACTGGAATGTTCCCAAAGCTTTTTCAGCATCTATTCGGTTTAGAGACACCAAACATGGACTCTCCCTGGCTTTTGTGTTCTCGAGGAAAGAAGAACTCTCTAATGCTTGTGCCTCATACCGAACGACCATCTGGAGAGGACGTCTATAAACAAGCTTTGACACAAGGTCGATCTGGATTCACATCAAAGACAATTTACTTCAGTATGTATGAGTATGTGTTTCTCCGTGTAAGACATCTCACGACGAGTCCTAGCTACACGCCAACCTATTCACCAAGAAATACTTCATTCCTGGATTCCTGGCTTTGTGGCCCATATTCGTTCTTTCAGTCCCGATTTCGCCAGTTCCAGTTCCTCAAGTTATGTGGAGAAAGCAAGGCCTATTCCAAGGCCTAAGAAACGCAAAAGGAGTGTAACGCCAGTCGCTGAAACAGACTCAGAGGAAGTTGTAGAGGTTTCTCCTCCGTCAAAGAGGACTCGTCGTAAGTACAAAGACATGGGTTGAAAACACTTTTGACATTGCTTCGCCAGAATCCGTCAAGAAGCTATCTGCTCTTCCACCTGATCCAGTGCTAAGCAACGACGAAGACATGGAAGCACCTTTCGAATTGATAGAGGAAGTAGTGGCCAATGAGGTTGTATTGGAAGAAGATCATGGTGCGACACTTTCATTTGATCATTTTGTGGTTCGCTCATCTAAAGTTTTGGTTTAGTTGATTCTGACTCAGATGCAACCATGGTCATGTACCCAAGGACCCCTGGGCCAAGTTCATTGGATGATGACTTGATGTTGGATCTTGGCTCCTTCTCCATTGACAACGATTTGGAAAATCCTTGGGGGGCAAGGCCAAATTTGAGCCTGTAACTCGTCGATTCATTTCCCTTGACCCATACTCTACCTTTGATCATTTTACTTTATCATTCTCACCAGTCTCTGAGCTGATGATATAGTCTGTCTTGAGTATATATCTCAGTATATTCAAGTGAAACGCTCTTTACATATGCCATACCAAATGTGGAAATATTATTTACTGTCCCCCCGATTTTTGGTAATCCCCCCCCGCATTTTGTAGCCCCCGATTTTTTGGTAGTTATTTTATAGTTCCCCGCTTTTTTTATAGTGCCGCACATAACAAACATCCCCCCCGGATTTTGGGAAACTATAAGATATCAAAAAATTGGCTGGTAACGTCGTACAATTAAGTACTATTAAGCATAACTAGGGGTACATGTAAATAATAGTCCATGTATGGCAAAGAGCGTGTTTCACTTGAATATACTGAGATATATACTCAAGACAGACTATATCATCAGCTCAGAGACTGGTGAGAATGATAAAGTAAAATGATCAAAGGTAGAGTATGGGTCAAGGGAAATGAATCGACGAGTTACAGGCTCAAATTTGGCCTTGCCCCCCAAGGATTTTCCAAATCGTTGTCAATGGAGAAGGAGCCAAGATCCAACATCAAGTCATCATCCAATGAACTTGGCCCAGGGGTCCTTGGGTACATGACCATGGTTGCATCTGAGTCAGAATCAACTAAACCAAAACTTTAGATGAGCGAACCACAAAATGATCAAATGAAAGTGTCGCACCATGATCTTCTTCCAATACAACCTCATTGGCCACTACTTCCTCTATCAATTCGAAAGGTGCTTCCATGTCTTCGTCGTTGCTTAGCACTGGATCAGGTGGAAGAGCAGATAGCTTCTTGACGGATTCTGGCGAAGCAATGTCAAAAGTGTTTTCAACCCATGTCTTTGTACTTACGACGAGTCCTCTTTGACGGAGGAGAAAACCTCTACAACTTCCTCTGAGTCTGTTTCAGCGACTGGCGTTACACTCCTTTTGCGTTTCTTAGGCCTTGGAATAGGCCTTGCTTTCTCCACATAACTTGAGGAACTGGAACTGGCGAAATCGGGACTGAAAGAACGAATATGGGCCACAAAGCCAGGAATCCAGGAATGAAGTATTTCTTGGTGAATAGGTTGGCGTGTAGCTAGGACTCGTCGTGAGATGTCTTACACGGGAGAAACACATACTCATACATACTGAAGTAAATTGTCTTTGATGTGAATCCAGATCGACCTTGTGTCAAAGCTTGTTTATAGACGTCCTCTCCAGATGGTCGTTCGGTATGAGGCACAAGCATTAGAGAGTTCTTCTTTCCTCGAGAACACAAAAGCCAGGGAGAGTCCATGTTTGGTGTCTCTAAACCGAATAGATGCTGAAAAAGCTTTGGGAACATTCCAGTGAGACGTGAGGTGAGTTCAATGTGGTCTTCTGAGTGGTCGAATTCGATACCAGGGGGGCGCAAGTTGACCAATGCCAATCCTTGTGCTTGAAACGTTTGCATCAAGGCAATATGGGGGGCCTTTGATGACCGATGTGGTAGCCGGTAACGAATGCCTAGTTCGATTTCTTCCTCCGTTGCATCATCCACGATCTGATGTGCCAACATTACTTCAGTACACAAGATATATTATGGTTACGACTTACAGTGTCAACACCATATGGCAAGAATACCACCGTACCAATAAAAAATGTATCATTGTCCTTCAAGATTGAAATGTGTTAGCGATATATAGCAGGAATGTGATTGAGAACGACTTACTTTCTTCGATTTCCCCTTGCCTTTGAGTGAAGACTTGGAGAGGCTTCCTTTACGAGCACCTTTGAGGCCATGATTTGTTTCTTCATATGCCTTTCGAACAGGCGACGACAAGGGAATAGCTGATGAGTCAGAAGGCGACACAGACGCCATGGGAGCCAAGCCAGTAAGCCCTAGAACCATGCGGCGTGTTTCATCATCCCCTTTACCAAGTTTACTCAAACGTGAAGATGCCCAGTCGCGAAGGCTACTGCCCATCAACTGCTGTTTTGAGAGGACTATAGGCTCATCACCAGTGTCGCTTTCATTAAGATCGTCTTCATCTGAATCTGCGTCTTCTCGGGGGCTAGGAAGCCTTAAGCGATTCTTGCCTTTTCCTTTAGCCTGGCTCTGTGAAATAGAGCCACCAGTCTTTGAGGATGATGCAGTCTTGGACGACGACACAGCTCTGGATGATGACGACCTTTGGCGGCGATACTTTGATTGATAGGTAAAAACCATAAGAAAGATCATGAAGAAAGGAGAGAATAAGTGATCAAAATGAGATCGAAATGGAAAGAGTGGAATGAGCAAAAACACCGAAGTATGAGTCTCTTAAATTCACTCTGCATCAAGTTGGAATCATGGCTTTGTTTTTCAACGCTACTCCAGCGTGTTACAGTGCATGCGTTCAGTTTTCGTAAATAAAGCTCATTGAAAATGAGGAATCTGGTTTCATTTAACCGAACACAAGTCGATTACAAGCCAGAGCTCCTAGAGAACATGCCAAGAGTCGTACAAGTGTAATGCTTGAACCCAATACTCAGCTCGTGGACGCCATACCTCATCTGGTAAAACCACTTGAAGTTCTTTATGCCCTCTTTTGCCACTTTTGATTACTTCTACCTATGGGTAACCGTCCTCCATCCATTCTGATGGCAGGATTCCATATCCTGCAGGAACAATTGCTTGATCTTGAAGCGATTGCAGAAGCCTCTCAAATACCTCATGTTCCTCGGCAGCAAAGGGGCACCCACTTGAAGGCACTTTGACCGGTTCATCACGTACATCAGTTTTCATCAAACGCCGCATGCCACGCCTCCGGATCTGCCACTAAATCCTCCATGTTTGGTACAATGTCCTCCCATTCATCAGTTTCATCAGAGCGAAGCGAGAGGTTAGGAATAGATCCTGAGAGGGTGTTTGTATTACGTTGGTAAACACCATGCTGAAGGTTTCCCATGAAGCGAAGATCCTACAGACACATGTAAGTGCTCTGTACATATTTGGAGGAATTACATACATCAGGGCTTTGTTCGTGACCCTCACCAGATATTGGATGAGAGTTCCAGTTGACACGGAATTCCTCACAGTCGTTATTGATCATTGTGAGAAAAAGACGGTGAAGAATCCATAGATGATGAGGATTATTTCGATCCAGTTGATGCCGCTGCTGTAAGCGATGAAAAAAAACCACGCCATGCTCTTGCAAATTGGCCCCCAACTTCACCCCACAGTCTTTCAATCCTGGTATTGTGAGTCGATGTGCCCCACATAAAGCTGGCACGTTTAGCACCCCGGACAAGGATCATGAAGACAGATACGTCGCGATTTTCTCCACCACGATCACCTCTAACACGAGATGGAATGCCATATCTTGCACAGCCATCTAGGAACATGTGCAAGACAGTCGAAGCACGATTGTTGTTACTTGCTTGTAGACTTGTTACCTGATAAAAAGTGTCAGAATATATATTAATAAAACAAGTAAGGCTTCTTTTACAGTTCGGGAGTATCCATCAACGACACCATGGATGACAATTCCCCAGTGAATCAGCTTGTGATGGCCGTCCATATGCCACAATGCATTTGGTCTTGACACCTTGTATTGACGTCTTTGTATCTTCTTGCGTCGGCGGCGCAGTACTTGCCCCAAGCCATCTACCCGTGCGAGAGATGCCATGGCACGGTGACGTTGAATCCGGATATTGTGAGTACGGAGGAATCCCCGTAAATAACGTATACCAGATTCGGAGTACTTGGTGCGAAAGTCGTGGACAAGATGATCAAGATCTTCGTCTGATATGGGCGGTGAATTCTTTACTGAGGTTATACTTCTTGAGATAGTTGTAGATCGTCTTTCTATCAACCCCCAACTGCCGTGCTAGAGTGGCAATTGTGATGTTGCGTCCTGGTTTCATAGCTTCTTCCAAAAAAGCATGGTCGATGTGTTTGCGAGGCCGCCCTGGTCGATGTGAGTGCTGTGTTGTGACAGGCTCGACATTCTGGACATGAGCAGTATCACTATGTCTATATGTTAGCAAGGAGAGATGTGATTGTGAAAGTTGAACGACACACTTTCCAGTTGTGGTGGCCGCAGCGTCTTGTAACTGGCAAATCAAAAGCTTGTACGAGTTGACAACTTCCTCTAGCCATGCAATAAGCTGCACTTCCCCAGCCTTTGTGTGTTGTTCTACCGCATCCAGAAGTGGTATAGCATCTTGAAGGACATTGTTGTAATGATATTGCATCCGGAAGGCATCCATCGCATTGAATGTCAAAGCATTATTAGCACGGTTGTAGATATCGTTCAAGGTTTGATAGACATTTTGTATATCGGCAGCCCAGGGTGTCGCACTTTGAGGAAGTGACGGTATCATTGAAGACGTAGAGTAACCAGTATCAGGGGCTAATATCGGATGACTTTTATTAAGTTTCGCCTCATGGATTGAGCGGGTTTCGTCAACCACCATCGACAATGTCTGTTAGTGCGGAAGAACACTCTGTCAACAAATCCCATGAAGTATATAACTGGACCTCACGGCCTTTAACCTTCAGGGTGCAGGTTTATTCAACTTAATTTACCTAACTACCACACTGATTCACTTTGGCAAGGTCGAAAATGTGTTATTCACCGTTGATCTGGGGGTGCTCCAAGAGTACAGTGAGGTACTTCGGGCAATATTTAGCATCCCCCCAGCAGGTTCGTTGCCTGTCCAAGGCACAAAGGAGAATCCCATCGACCTGCATGGTGTCCTCAAGTCAGAGATGGAAGCATTTTTAGACTGGCAAACACATTTGTACGTTCTTTCTCAACTCTATGATATCAGAAAATTAATATTGTATCCAGAGCTTGGACTCCTGTAACCATGGGTGAGGCCAAGCTTGTCACCTTGCTGAAGATATCGGACATGTGGCAGATTCATGGGGCCACCAAGTGGGCGATGCATCATATTGAGCAGCTTGGCCTCTCCGCACTGAGGATGATGCAGCTTGGCCTGAAGTTCCGCATCAAGAAGTGGGTCACTGACTCCATGTCTACTTTGCTTGCCACACCCCTACACGACTACGAATTGCACGACATGGAGATGATAGGACTGCCAGTCCTTTACGTTCTGATGAGAACTCAAAGTGCGGTTACCAGAGAACGGAAGAGGCTGGCCACCTATCCTCCACCATTGGACGACGCATACAACAACTGTACAAACCACACCATGTGCTGCCGTGTTTGGCGCGATGTCTGGCTCAAAACTATCGCACGAAGCATCATTCACCCCCGAGACGAGATCCCTCTCAAGGAGTGTATTGGCCTCATCGAGCGGACAGTGTTTTCCTGGCATGTTGGAGCACTGCAAGGCAGCTGCAATTGCAAAAATCATTCTCTGTGGTAATTTCAACGCCGAGATGGTTCTCCATTCATCTGCGACTGCCAGGGTTCTGGGCATGTTTGGTTTTGCTCTCGATGATTAATCATGTTGTCGTTATTTTTATCAATACATTTGTCTGATATCAGATGGTTTCTGTTTCATGCAATGTGGATTGGTGCAAAGTATACCATGTATTCCATCAAAGAAGCGACAATAAATCTGACAAATTGATACACATATTGTAATAAGAGACGCAATAACAAATCTACATCGACTTAATGTTATCTGACAATGCCTCGATGCTGCTCGACATTGCCTGGAACCCAGTGACGATATTTTTGTTCATTTCAGTCAAATTCTGACCGACACCGCCAAGCCCAAGTGTGAGGCTGGTCGAGATGTTGGCCATGGCGTTTGTCAAGCTCTCCATCAGAGCTTTTAGTGTCTCCGTGTTTTGAACTTGAATTTGCCTGAGGCTTTCCGTGCTGGCGAGGAGGGCAGTAGCACTGGCCTGCTGGACTTTCAAGTTCTCGTTCTGCATGTTGATAATTTCGAGAATGCTGGCGTGCTGAGTGCGACCTTCGGTTTTCTGGAATTCTGATAACTCTTCTTGGTGCGTCAAGGTCGCCTCCAGCATACTATGTATTTGCTCAAAATGATCTAGACATTGTCAGTGACATCAATGTCAATAACGACAACAACTAGCTACTCACTTTCGCAGTTACATTGGTCCCCCTCAGCAGCGTTAGAGTCTACAATATAGATTAGTCCAGCTCGATGCAGGGTAGATGATCACTCGACTTACCAGTGACTGTGGTATCACTGTATTCTGACCCAGATGAGGAATAAGTCTCGCGGTTTGCGTAAAGTAGACTGTTCGGGTTGAGACATGGAGGGTGATGTCGATGTATGTTCTAAGTGCGCTACTATGTGAGTTCTTGTAGGAATTTGTTCAGAACACGTTTTCAACCCACTAAGCAAGTGACAGGGGTGGAAGGGGAACTTGCACCGCTGATTGTAAGAATTTGTTAGAAGTAGAAGCTTTGAGATTTTTGGCATCTCAATCAATTGAAAGAATGGACCAGTTCTACCGTCTTACTCTTTCCATATTCAGTGAGACTGACAGTGTGAGATTTCTGTATGATGATCAATTGAAATTCTCTAGACATGCCCACGTCTTTCAGATATTGAATCCTGAGAACTGATGTTAGAAGCTTAGCTATCAGCCTAGAAGATATACAACCAGCAGTGTGGCAGCTGGCTAATGGCAATGAGACGATTGAGCACCTCGTCAAAGATGTGTTCCCCCTTCGTGCTATCTTGAATTCTTTGCTTCTCAGTAATCTTCCAATGTAATATTTATCATTATTGAGCTTAATGTAGCTGAAATGTGTGCGGTACATTCATTCGCTGCTTCGTCTCTCGCTGACGCCTTTCCTACTGCAGTAACCTCGCTGCTCAGTCCCTCGTCGCGGTCAGTTGGCACACATGCTCAATGTCGAATCATCCTGGTCGCGTCGACATGTGTGTGCTAACATCTCCAAGCGTTTGTGTGCGTGGTCTAGCCTGGCCTTGCGGGTCGCTTACTGACTGTCCTCCTTCCCCTTGCTCCATGTTCGACGTCCTCTCCACCATCATCGCCACCGCTGTACAGTCCCCAGCACCGCTCATCCTTGCTTGTTCGTCGCATCCTCCGTAAGTTGCCCTGTCGTCGCCTCATGCCCAAGTTGCATCAACTGACACCTTCCATTGCACAGGCCTGCACAATAAGCAGTCAAGCGTCCACAGTCGAGCGTCCGCGCTTGTCCTTGCGGTTGTTCGTTCTTACATTCCCTCTTACGCTTGACTCTTGGATGGGTGTCAGATGGATGTGGATCCCCGTCTCACTTGCTTCCTCCCCCGCTCCGTCCCGATGAGGCCGTGGACTTGATGCGGGCGAGCGGTACTTCCACAGTTTCGTTTCGCGAGTAGAGGTGGTCGCAGTATTCAGAGTCGTCTAGTGCAGCGCAACGCGCCATCTGCTTGCCGCCGTAGCCCACTATACCTCATCGTGATCGTGGACTTGATGTGTGGCAGCAGTACTTCCATGGTTGTGTTGGGCGAGTAGGCACGATCGCGGCGGTTGGAGGCGACTTAATATCGCTCCTGCATCCCCGAAGTCGTTGCATCCTATGCGATGTGGTGTTTATCTTCAATTCGAGCGAGTGCGTATATTCACTATGCTCTTTTGTTCGCTCCTCTGGCGCTTGTCGTTGTCCTCGGTGTGCTTTGCGGGACGAGCCTCGACGTCGCTGGTTGGGTGGAGTTGGGTGCTTCGGTTTGGGCTGTCGCCTTTGTTCGTTCGCACCTGTTCGTTCTTTCTCGTTGTTGACGGTAGATGTGCGAGCTCGAGTTCAATCTGGCGCGTTTGGTTTTTCCTTCGCTTTTTCACCACATTTCTTTTCTTTTCTTTCCTTTGCCTCGCTTTCTGGCAATCGAGCCTGCGCCGTGAACAAGTCGTGTAGACGGCCTGGAGGACGTATCGTGTTCGAACCCAGGTGACTGTCTGCGCACGATCCTGCGCCTTTCTCCTTTGCTCCTTTTCTGTTCATGGTGGCTTGCTGGCTTGTGGGCTCGCGTGTGCGCGCGTTCCCGGTCATTTTGTAATCTTCGTGAGGCGGGGTTTTGTCCAAGTGTCTCGACGTAGTGCTGCTGCAGGATGTGCAGCACCTTGCGCAGGATGGAAATGGAGGGGTTGGTGCGAAGAGTTGCGCTCTTGTAGTGTCCTTGTCGAAACCCGTCAATATACTGTCCAAACCGTTGTCAGCAGCCGCGTGGATGTGGAGCGCTACATTATGCATTGTTACTCACATCTTCCCGGTCTCGCTCTCAACCTCCACATCGTCCGGCACAATGAGGTCGGGCTTGAACTCCCGTCTTCGCATCACGAGCTTTTGCGATCGACAATCTTGGGTGAGTCCCGTGCAAGCAACGCAAATACTCGTTATTCTTCAGTCCGAACGCGCGGGGAAAGTAAAGAGATCGCGCTTCGATACGAGATCTCGTCTCGTTTGTTTCGTTTCACGTTCCCCCGTTTGCGTGTCATTCTCCTCTTTATTGTGGCGCGTTCCTTCCTATCTCCTTGCCTTGTTTCCCCGTTCGCGTGTTCGCGTTCGCCTGGTTTTCGCTCGTTCGACTTTTGCGTTGTGCGTTTTCCGTTTTCCGTTTCCTTCGTCTCTCTCTCGTTTCCATTTTCCCTCCGTCTTCCCTGGTTTCTGTGTTCCAGTTTGGCCTCTCGTTTGCCCGACCCTTGCGCCGTGCCGCAAACTACCCGGCGTGCGTGCAATCCCCGGAGTCCTGCACCAGTGCACTTGAGAAGGGGATGTGGCACAGCTATTGTGTCGGGTGCCTGTGTGCCCAACGTGGCCACCACTCTCATTCTCATCCCCGCGACGTGTTTCATTTGCGTTCGCGCGGCCCCTTGTTGAAAAGAACACTCTTGTCGGTCTAATTTTGCTGTCAGGTAAAGCTTCTTCTTCCGTGTAGACGGCACTCACAATCGCAGGGACGTTCGCTTGATTGAAACTTAAATCCGTGGCGACTACGGTGCGAAGTCAGGAGGAAGGCATACGACACATGCATTGGGATCTTACAGTCGTCCAGCTTCGTATGCGTGTCGACAGCTAAGTTAACCTTCAAACCTGAGAGCGACTTTAAGATGGCTCCGGCCGCGTCGAATTGATGACCGCTATGGGGATATTGGGAGGCAGTCTTCAACCAACATGGGTAATACTCACCTAACACATGTAGGTGCTTGAGTATCAACGGCGGTCTTCACCTATTACAGGATAGTCGTGAGTGAAGTGAGTCGAACTCGAGGAGCCCTGAGCTTACGGGAGGCTTGAAGCCCGGGTTTTGGATCAAGAACTGGAACATCTGTGCCAAAGGACCGAGAGTGACGCCCTGCTCCTGAGATGAGATGCTGAGGAGCTGAATGATGTTGCTAGGCTCGAGGTTAAAGTTGAATGGCAACGATTGAGATGTCGCCGTGCTGTGGCCATCTGCGTGAACTGGTGACGAAGAGATGTCTACGTTGTCAATCTTCCCTAGCGTTAGTCCGTGGAAAGTAACAAGGGTCCCGACGCGCAGCAAATTGATACTAGCGGTGAAGGGATTTGCCAATGTAAAGGTGGCAGAGGCAATTCCCGTCTCCACAATGTCAATGGGGAACGATAGCGATGTACTTTGTACCAACGTCTGATGGAGCGCTGGGATGGTTACTGGGCTCAGTCGAATCTGTGAAAGAGCCGATTTTAACGAGCCAATGGGAGTAGAGCCAGTATTGCCCGAGATAGCCGTGTCCGAATCGACTCCCTGAAGGAAGTTTTGGAGTAGTGTTCGACCGGCTTGTTGAGCTCCCCCTTGCGGTGCGTAATGGACGTCTAACAAGACTTAAGCACCTTCATGGGCCTGTAACAGGTTTTCTACTCACCAATAGGATATGATGCATTGCCCGGCTGGATGACAAGGCCGTTCTAAGATGACATGTCAGTGTACGGACAGCGCAAGGTTGGCCACAAGCGTACAATATCAGCAGAACCAATGGTTTGATCCCTGCGGAATTGTGAGCTTATTGCGGGCGAGAAATGCACCGATCCACCTACTGGAATTGCAGGGCGAAGGAAACGTCTCCCGTTCCTAAGGGCGCATCTGTTGACTCCAATACGAAGGAAGAAAAGGAACCGCCGACTTACCAACTGTGAGGTTACTGAGATAACAGTACTTTAGTGAGGTTTCGACGTCCATAGTACGATCAACTTACCTCGGATTGAACAAAGCGCTGTCGACTTTGATGAGCAAGAAGTCAGGGAAGCCATGGTTCACATCCAGGCCGCTGACTGTAACGGGGCGTGTATTCAAGCCTTGTAAGCCGTCAATCGAGCTGTCCACCGAGAAAGCGATATCAGGAAGAGAGAGAAGGCCAACGGCAGTATTCGCCTCAGCGTTCGAGCTGCCTGATAGATGCATTGTTACTGATTTCCCGACTGTTGTGGCAGCTACGAAGTCGTCGAATACGCTACGTTGGATTCCGTCGACGGCGAAAGGGACATCACTGAAGGTCAGTGCTATCACCCGCTTCTCCACATCAGTTTTTGTTGCTGCTTTAGGAAGGTCAAGGGTTGCAAATGATTGGCCGTTGAACGAAATGCCGATTTTTTGTTGCAAGGAAGTAATATCCAGCGGGAAACCGAATGGAAGCGTGAAAGCTGCTGACGTTGAACTACTGCTGGTGGCGGGACTATAGGCTGTATCCTGGGTAAACAGTAGCTTCAATTCGTTCAAGGTGATCGATTGGATCACGTCTAGAGGACCTCGGTTGGGCAATATTGTGTCAACTTGAAGCGCTTTGATCCCCTCGTTTAGCCAGGTAACCTAAGGCATTATCAGCGATGTGTCATTGAATCTCTAGCTTCTTTGTACCTCGCTGGGGCCGGCGCTGGCACCGTGAACGACGACATTGCTATCTTTGCCGTGTAAGAAATTGGTGAACACTCCAGAGACAACGTCTAGGCCGTCCTGAGAATCCTGAGGCACAAGGCGTCCAACAAGGGATAAAGGAGACGTAGAGCCAGCGGCAAGCGTCACCTCCTTGCTGGAAACAGGGGCGATCATTGTGTTTCCTACGAACGTGTCGAAACCCAGTGAAGACAGCTGCACACCCACTTGCGAAGGCTTCATTCGGTGGTAGCTGATCAGATATGAACTATCACCATGACTTTGGAACTCACGTTGCTCGCTTCGGCCTCAATGGTGAGATGGATACCACCGGCAGGGTCGTTGGCGGGTAGATCGAAAGACTTGATCTTGACGCCATCTTTCAGACCATTGAATCCCTTCAACGTAACTTTCTTCGAAGACAATGAAATCCCATCGACCTGGATTCCTATAATTGTGTCGGTCAGTAAAATTTAAACTTCTGTAAAGGTTGTCCTTACCCATGGCGCTAACTATGAATGCGACATTAGCTAGGATAAGGTTTATAAAAGTTATAACTTACCAGTCAAGTTATCGCCAGAGATCTCCCACTCGAAAGACTCCCCTGTGAGTAGAACCTAGGATTGGCACAAGTTAAAGGGCGTTCAAAAGTGCGTTCAAAACGTATATCTACCTTGGTGAACTCGGTGATGTGGTCAACGTCGGTAACATCAAACGTCGTCTCCACATCAAGAACGGCCCCAACATCGCCCACCACGTCAACATCTGTAAGCTTCATGTTTCCAATCGGTTTTCCGGCCCAAACGACAGTAAGACCTTGGTTGAACGATATACTGGCGTCGACTGCATGGAATGAGTGAGAGAGTCGCCGAAGTAACAGGGAGCTAGAACATACATGGACCAGCATTGTTGATCCCACCCCTCAGTCTCGTCTCTGCATGAAGTGTAAGACTCTTAGCTCTCCGAGTATTGAATGTGAGGAACACTCACTAAACGAGTTTTGTTGTGGGTCAATGATGAGGACATCGTCGATGCTATTAAAATCTTTAGAACGGAAAGAGGTAAGAGGATCATGAGTCCAGTACCTGATTCCAGAACCGCTGACCACCTTCTGAACAATCGGCTGTGCCAAGACAGGCAGGATTAGATTCAAGCTCTCATCTGTCTTAGTCGGGACACCAGGCTGCGTGTACTTGAGGGTAGTCTTATAGTCACCCATAGTGACATCCGTAGTCAGCTCAACATCGGACTTGAGCTCCTTGAAAGCAGTCTGTACGAATTCCGGTAGATTGAACCCACTACGAAAAGCATGAACGTGAAGCAAACGAAGAATACTATAAGTAAACTCACGTGAAGATGTTCGCTCTCCGCTGTTTGCTTGGAGGATTACCGGTTGTAAAGAGGTAGGTGTAACCACCGACATCAACGATTCCATCCAAAGGGGCGGTGTCTAAACCAGCGTCGACAGCAAGAAGGCGCGTCACAGTGAACAACGAATTTGGATCAAAGTTGAGGTCAAGGTCTGGAGACGTCGTCTTTGACTTGGGGTCGCTGGAGAAGTCCGTATCCGTCTCAATGTTCCCTAGGTTGATGCCTTGAACAGTCACTGCGGATGTGATCTTGGTGATCTTGAGTGCGGTGCTAAAGGGGTTGTCGAGGTTGACTCGGACATGACTGATGTTATTAGCGCGACCAGTGGTCGGAAGAACTAAGAAGAGTAACTCTGTAAGGTACGATGCTGGGATCGAAGGGCGAGACGACATACCCCTGAGCTCAGCAGTATCTAGCAAATTAGTCTTAAGGCCAGGCAACACCACGTCAACTCCGAGGGACTTGAAAGCTTCGAGCAGTGACACGACTTTTGTACTTTGATCAAATCCGGCGATGTGCAAGTTAACATCTAAGAAGTATATCAAGATCGGGCGCCACTAGGCCATCAATGGTTGCACGAACCTTTTTTGCCCACGAAATCGTTCAGTGTCTGAAGCCCTTCGGGGCTGTCGTTGGCCTAAAGTTTGTTGAGCTTAGTTAACCCTGTGAGTGGCGAGGAGATGACAGACCTTGAAATTAGACGAAGCCTTAACGGAATTGTTACCCATCGTCAAAGTGAGGTTGGGCAACAAATTGGTCCCAAGGGCGACGCCATCGCGGAATAGCTGTAAATCTATATATAGAATGAATGCATGTACAGCTAAAATAAAAGACGATGAACGTACTCAAGTCACCCGTGGCTAGGTTGAGGTTAGAAGGGTTGAAAATGTTGACTTAAGAGACGGTTAGTCAGGAGTTTAGGTAGAGGCAACGATGAGCAGACCATTGATCCCCAGTGTGATGCCCTCTGTGGTACCTCCAAGTATGTCCACTGAATCAATGCTGACGAGGCCCTTGAGACCCTGCAAGCCCTGAAGGTGGGTAGAAACATTGACTTTAATGGGGTCTAGGGTAATCGTGCCTATGCTCATGTTGGCGATCGCTCTGGAATTACCCACGAGACGAAACTCAGTCATGTCAGCGCTGGTCAGTTCCGCATCTAATCACGGCGGTTGAATTATTTGTCTTTTCTGTGCGGCGAAATGACGTACTAAAGGCTGAAAACGCGGGGTGCATGGGATCAGGGGAGTTGAGTTTAGCATTGTCGATCGTGATATTGATTGAGCCCGATGTGTCATCTGAACTGAGGACCGAGATCGAGGACGTGGAGGCGCCGAGAGGCTTGGGTGGCAGTTACTTGTCAGTTTGAAATTTTAATCATGATGAGCAGGCGCGACTCACTGTGCTTAATCCTGCGACAGCAGCTCCGTTCTTCGTGATATTGAAGTCATTCTGAATTTCGCCGATCGAGAGGCCGAACCCGAATGGAAGCTCTGTGTTTCATGGTGTTAGCGAGACACACGCTTTCATCTTCGCACCCAAGTGATGGACGCTGTGCGTAAACGTTAACGTTCGCGTCCCCATGTGGGAAGGCCTGACCCTTCGTCTCGCCTCGTCCGTGTCCTACGCGTGTTCTTCGCACTGGGGCATAGTTCTGTCTTGTTGTTGTGGGACTGTGTCGCTATCCCTTGGCGTCGGAACAACATTGTTTGCTCGTTCGTTGGTATCCCCCTCTGCGCCTTCGCCTTCGCGCAGCGCGGGGTGCCATGGTCTGACAGCGAGCACGACCTATTTGTCAGTTCACGCGACTTTTGGGTTAGCAAGGCACGACGCACCTTTTTCTCTCTCATTTCTGCTTGCTCTACTCGTCCCGCCGCCGCCGCTCCCGCTCGTGCTCCTCCGCAATCCTCTGCTCGACCTTTCGCAGCACACCGAGATCATCACCGTACACAAAGAAGCTCCGCCTCTTCGTAACCTGCAGGTCGAGGTACGCCTCTGGCAGCTTCAGCCCCTTGAGCTTCATCAGCAGCGACAGCGCCGCGCCCGACGACTCCGTGTACCCATCATTGGAATAGATGAGGATCTTCAGCGGTCGCATGAGCGGAACGCGTGTCACACGCGGGCGCAGCCACTTCTCGATAAACTCCAACACCGCCATCAGCGAGGACATCCGCGAGTTGTTAAACGGGGGCGAGCTCGGGACCGGTAGGTGTATAACAGCATTCGCGTTGGGCGGGGGACGCGGAGGGATCGCCTTCCCCCCTCCCCCTCCTCACCCCCTTTCTTCGCCTTCGCCTTTGACTTCGCCTCCCAATCCCACTCAGGACGCGCATTCTCCCTCTCCATACACCTCCTCGCCCACATCACCTCCAGCATCCCCAAATGCTCCTCCGCGGCCCGCAAATGCGCGGGACTGGGGTACGGCGCACGGTCGTGGCACTCGAAGCAGATATCGTACCCCATGCTCTTACCAGGATCGTTCGTGGGGAGGTAGTTGAACGGGTCGTCTTCAGGCAAGTCCTCGTCTTCTTCTTCTTCTTCTCCCTCATCTGCATCTTCATCTTCCACACCACCTCCACCATCGCCATCGCCGTACGGCAAACCTCTCCCCACGCATATCCACATCCCCGTCCGCCCCCGGCGAGCCCCCACCCCCGCTGAACAGATCCAGCCCCTCGCCCGCCAGCCCCTTCCGCCCAGGACCCCCACTATGGAAATGCATCATTGGCCCATCGGGGTCGCGCATCAGCGGCACATCGTCCACATTCCCCAAGAACACCTGCCCCAGCTCCGGCGCCCACGGCACAGGCCCGTCGTCCTTGCCAGCCGCGGCATGATGCACGGGCACGCCCAGCGCCTTCCTCGAGGGCCTGCCGTCGACACGCATATCAGAGCGATCGCGGGCATATCCAACACGTCAGTCGCACCACTGCTTCTCGACGCGGAATCATCACGGGTCTCGGCTGGGTGTGGAAGACATTCAAAGGACATCAAACCACCAACACGAACCGCACTCACCTTTCTCTGGACTCAAGATGCCCCCCGGCGCGCACACCCTCACGACCAAGTGCGGCAATTCCCTCCTCAACGCCTCCGCCTCCGCGTCCAACACAAAGACGTTATACTCCAAAAACCGGCCCCCGTCATCGTCTTCTTCCCCGTCCAGCGGGATCTCGCCCGACTTCCTGCGCACTTCTTCCGCACGTTCGCGCCTCCACGTCCTCTTCCTCTGAATAGCCTCGAAAAACCGCTTCGCAAGCGCGGGCGCGGCGGGCAACGCGCCCTTGGGTGAGTAGATGACGATGTCGAAGAGTGTGGTGTACACAGGCTGTGCGCAACTCAGTAAGCGGATTCTCTCACAGAACGCGTGCAGTCTGAGCAGTCTCGTGCGCTACTGAGCACGCCGGCGCACGATTGCCAGCATGTCCGGCCGACACCACGATCGTGCGTTGCGCAGGGGGCGCGCAGAGGTTGAGAGACATTCAGACACGTGAACGACTCACCACTTGGATGCCAAAGTTTCGCAGCGAGATCCCGTCTGGCACCTTGAGGGGAATGAAATCCCACTTGTCAGCGCCCTTGCTGCCGGTCTTCGCGCTCTCCCAGCTGTCCGCGTCCCGTTTCAGCAGCTCGCTGGGCCTGAAGCTCGATGTCAATAGAGGTGGCGTCCTTGAGCGCCTTGCACGCGAACGCGATGGTGTCATTAACGTGCCGCAAAGGAACGCACTGGCAATTGGTGCGGACCGGGCAGAGCGAGAGCGACACAACAATCTTCCAGAAGGGCGTGATACGGAATTGTGGGGTAGGATGAGATTTTGACGGGGATGTTGATAGAGGTTTCAGGAAGGAGAGAAGGATTTGCAAGGCCGATGCCTGCTTGTGGTTCACCAGTGTTCCCGTACACGAATAACAGACAACACACCCGTAGTGATTTTTCCATATCCTTGAGCAATCCAGTGAGGAAACTGACATAATCTTCGAGCCGGACATTGTAGTTTTAATGAAGGGAGGTATGGAAAATTGACCCGGGTTTTCGCAAAGTCACACAGTAGCTTCCACTGCAGAGGCTGCGCTTCCCAACTACTAACCATAGGCGAACTTAGCATAGCGAGGATTTTGTTGAGTTGAGGGATAGAGAGAAGGTGAGTTTAAGCGAGACACGACACACACACACACATGTGACGGATTGAGTGGAAAATGACACTTCCTAATTTGTTTGAGCTTAAACTTTTGAACTTACTAGTTTGTTCTCCGTTGACCGTACGTCAAATCCCACTGGATCAAGCTTGATATGTGTCCGATGGCTAGCATACCTTACACAGATGCCCTCTGTACGCTTATGGGTAAATCCCATGCAGGATCCCGAGATGGATCCTGCAGATAAATCTTGGATCAGACAACAACCTTTGCAGGGATTCTTGCAGCGTTTGCAAGGTTCTTCTGATGAGGAAAGGAAGGAGAACTATCCTGAGTGGAAAGGAACTCTAGTAGAGGAAATCTTGAGGGATTACCCTGGCCTGGTGCGTGAATCTTTCTTCAACTTTGCCCGCACCTGTGTCTAAAACTTTAACAACAGACCAATCGCATTCTAAACTGGCTTTACTTTGCCATTAATGGTGGATCACTACCACGAGCTGATGCTGTAGGCGTCTTTCTCGATTATTTCATGAACCTCTTTCTGGAC
The DNA here is from genome assembly GCA_029467805.1 of Pleurotus eryngii var. eryngii. Taxonomy (NCBI): domain Eukaryota; kingdom Fungi; phylum Basidiomycota; class Agaricomycetes; order Agaricales; family Pleurotaceae; genus Pleurotus; species Pleurotus eryngii. The sequence goes on along the minus strand of SZVJ01000028.1, from coordinate 76,601 downwards.
AAGGAGGATAAGGCACTCGCTTGTCTTCGAGAAGCTCAGGTGTCATATGTGAGCGCTCCGGTGAGTCTTTATTTGTCTGATGAGAGACTGCACCTAAGAATGTACTACTTGTAGCTACCATCTAAATTCCATATGCAAAAGAATGGTGATGACGACGAAGAAGAAGATGAACAAGATGAACAAGATGAGGTCGATGATGACGACGAGTGCGAGCTCCTACAGGTATACTGGGAGGCAAAAACTCCTAAGAAATGGAGGACGTTGATCCGAACCGACACCGATGTTCAGCTCAAAGTTTGCCAGCTGTGGGCAGACGCACTTTATGTATTCTTTGAACGAACTGAGGTAAGCTGCTTGTTACATCCCGAGCTATTATTCGATGATTTATATTTGTTAGGACCTGCCTGCAAGCATCAAAAAGGGTGCCGTTCAAGCCCTGCAGCAAATGAGGAAAATCAACAAGGCAATTTGGACGCTTGATAGTTGGCGTACTGCTGTCAAGGTACCATATCCAGACAATTTCACTCTTAATGCATGTCTAAAGCCCCAGTTAGGACTCCGGCTTAGCTGCGGTGATGACCAATGTTTGCCGATCATGTCATCTGTTTGAAGTTCAGTCACCACACGTTGTCGAAACATATAGATATAATGTTTGGCGAGAGACGTTGGGTGAGATTTTGTTGAATTGGACACCCCACGAGATGGCTGAGAGAAAGGTGAGAGTGCTGTAGCTCTGAAATGAGGGCTGCTATTGACGTAGAAGGTCAGATTGAAGTGGTGCCTCTAGACGATCTAGCCACAGAGCGGATTCCTTGCACTGCTGAGAATATACTGGAGCTCATGTGCAAGCATGTTGAAATGGTGCCACGCCTGTCTCATCCCTCAGCCGTGTTCTTTCTCATCAGTTACGATAACTTTCTTCATGCATGGGAGGTGTGGCTTGAAGGCGCCCTGAGGCACTGAAATGTCAAGGTGAGTAATAATACTCATGGAATATAGGACAGACTCTCATGCGTGATTTAGACCACCGATGTTAACCTTTGGCAGTTGCATCGTGCTCTCCGAGGTATTAAATTGGAGGCGTTTGCAAAGACACACGTAATTCCAGAGCAGCTAAAGGTGATCCTTGACGAGACAGAGCTCTTGGTCCGAGGAAACCGGTTTACAATGTTGGCTGCCCACCGACCGAACACCAGCCAGCACACAGGCCCCCCCCCTAAGAAAAAGAAACGTGGTAATCTGGACTTGCCTGCTGATACACCAGAGGTGACACCATCACCTTCACCTTCTCCTTCCCGTTCTCCTTCACCGTCGCCACACCCCAACCCTCCTCCTTACCGTATCATCAACTCTTCGGATATTCCCACATACTCTCTCGCTGAGCTTCCAGAGGCACCAAACCTGGATCCGAGCCAACAGTTTGCAATGCCAAAGGAACTCAAGAACACATGTAAGCATTGCCGCGACAATCCAGATGAAGACCAGTGGTGCATTCGAAGGTATTATGTTCATGAGTTGCCCAATTATGAAGAGCTCGATGGATGTGTCATCACCACGGCACCAGAAGATGAATGTTTGGATCCTAAGGTACTGTGTAGATCTTTTTCAACTTTGATATGCTGATACAATCTACTTAGGCCAAGGAGGGAAGCAGTTCACCTCAGTACTACCACCCCGATGAGCTGGGCCTCAAGCAAATCAAACCTCGGCCTGAGGTTTTTGACCTATGCAAAAGAGATGTGACGTTGCTAGTCAATGATGACAGCATCTTAGTAAGTTTGGCTCAAGCATCTGGTTAAACTTGCTGAATTCATAACTGTAGGTGGGCGCAGTCAAGTATAATGCATTTGTGGATGAAATGCAGGTGGAGTTGGATAAGCATCTACGTGCTTCATCCAATCTACATGATGTGCAGAGGGGTGCAGGCTTCCGTGCTTTTGCCTGGGGAAGCATGAAGGCACTGGGGTCCCGGGTGCCCCAAGGAGGAAATGCTGGTAGTGGCTATGGGCCATACAAGGACATGGACGCTAGGGAGATTGATGGCATAAGCTGCATGTTCAATCATGCAAAGGCGAGATAATATTCTTTACTGAGTGTTTATTTGAAACTGATTGGTATTCATAGGTTGCTGATGCATTGATTTATACAGCTCAAGGTCTGTATAAGCCAGTGACAAAGCATGTGGGCAAGTACTTTGTGACTCAAGGCATGGACCCAATGGGTAGTGGTGGTGGCAATCTCTATGTTTGCCGCAACTACTGTAGCCACATGCATAAAGACCGAGACGCAAGTATGTCCATTTGCATGCAGAGCAAGAAGCGTTGCAAGGAGGGTGAGTGGAACTTCGTCTACCTTAGGTGGGGGGTGTATCTGCAGAATGGACCCAATACTCTCTGGTAAGTCTTGATCACTCTTGTTATTATTAAAATCTAACATTTCTTCAGGCTCTTTGATGCAAACCATATACATGGAAGCACAATGCCCGGCAAGTCGACCCTAATGCGACGGCCTTATTTACGACGTGAACGAGTTCCAAATGATGCACAGAGCCAGCAAGGTGGTGATCCTCAAGAGCAAGGAGCAGAGGGAGGCAATGGTGAGGGAGCTCAAGACCAACAATACCTAGGTGATCAGGCCAACGCTCTCCCACCTATGTTCTATGGTCAGCAGCTGCGATGGATCATTGTAACACCGGACGAGGCTTCAACAGGCTGTCACGTGTCATACAGACACAGGGATTTCCAGCGAGCTTCACAGTACCAACGGGTTCGTAGACAACTCCCTGCTGTCAGTGCGTACTGGAACCAGTAGCTATATACTGCAGTATTATGTGTAGTCCGTGCCATACTAAATTCATAAACAACTTGGAGGACTACTAAAAGTCGGGGGGGCTGGAAAAAATGCAAGGCACTATCAAAAGAATTGGGGAGCCTACAAAATGCGGGGGGATTAGGATTACAAAAAACCCGGGGGAAAACTACAAAATGGGGGGGGGGTTAGAAAAAAAATCAGGGGGGGGCTACAAAAATTGTGGGGATGGTAAATAATATTTCTACATTTGGTACGGCATAGAAACACGCTCTTTACATGGACTATTTACATTACCAACTAGTTATGCTTAATAGTACTTAATAGTACGACGTTACCAGCCAATGATATCTTAAGTTTTCCCAAAATCTTCGGGGGGGATGTTTGTAAAATGTGCGGCACTATAAAAAAAGGGGGGTAACTATAAAATACTACCAAAAAAATCGGGGGCTACAAAATGCGGGGGGGGATTACCAAAAAATCGGGGGGACAGTAAATAATATTTCCACATTTGGTACGGCATAGTTTTGCTGTAGAGTGGTGTGTTCTGGGTTCATCTCATACTCAGTACTCCCCGCTAACCTAAATGGTCGTTTCATTGTGCTAGTGGGCGAAAACAGGCGCCCTGGTTCTGTTTAGATCAATTCGACCGCAACGTCTCGACGCGCACACCCAATGATGTGTCGCACTGAGTTCTCTCAAATGCAGACGCTAGTACGGCGGCACGGTAAGCGATGCGCCCTCCTTCTGCTTTCTATTCACCAAGTTGCCGCAGACGCGTAAACTTCACATCAAGAATACGAGTATTTTGGCCATGGAGAGACGACAGTAGGTAAGTATTTCGACTCACTGGTAAATCCTTGTGCCATGGGAAGGTGCGCTACCGCCCAATTCATGCGACACAGCACCGCTAACTGGCAATAGTCGCGCCAAAGTCGTGGAGCTTGTCCTCGATCTCTTGTGCCGGATCTTCGGGACCCTCCAAGTCGGCGTGGCGCGCCTTGCCTTGATGACACCGAGCGTCCCCGTATTCCTTTACCTAGCCCACAAGCTTTTCTTCATGCTAATCGCAGTCGTTCATCAGGCATGTCATTGGCCCTACACCGATGGACCATTTCGCCATCAATCCCGTGCTACTACCCAGACGCACTCATCGACGGTGAGGAATCTCCCACTCTCCGCCCTGCCCTGAGTACGATTTGACGAAGAACACCCAGGTTATACCCCGGCGACGACAAGGCGGACACTCGGTGAGAACAGGGCTGTAGGATACCCCCGACGGGACGTTCGACGAGAGGAGGCAGATGGGTATCGGCACCCACACAAGCACGTCAATGAATCACTCGCCGTCTGGATATTGCCTCCCATCATGGCCTGGTCGGACGTAGACGTTCCTACCGATCCTACGCCCCTTCGTCCTCGGTCACCGACCCACCACCACCACCACCATAGCGCGCCATTTAGCGGCGTCTGCTTTCCATCGAAGCAGGATCTCCCGCACACGCTTCAACTTGGCTTGAAACACCACGTACGCACTTGTCGGCCTCCAGAGCCCTACGCTCCCCTCCCACCTCCTATCGTCGTCGCTGCTGTAACACGGTGTTTGCCTTGAGCCCCTTCCTCATATCATGGATAAGGTCATCCCGGATCAGGCACCCCGCACCTAAAGGAACTCGAGAAGGGCCTCGATGATCTCCCTGCGCCCATCATCCCAGTTTCTGCATATTCGTTCCTTGTACATTCTGCGCCTAGCCTTCAATCAGCCCTTCGCGCTCAAGCAACACTTCTAGTGTCAACTTCGGGCTTTGGGGACTCTTGCTAGAAGAAAATGTCAGTGTTGTGAATGCGATATAAATACGAGGTTGAGCAGGAGGCGAGGCCTCGTGGTAGAGTTCATAGAATATACGCTAGCCCAAATCCACAACTAGTGGAGGAGGAAACGTAAGGCAGGAACGAACATATATAAATGGGCATTCGAGTATGTAGAACGCTGTAGCAAATTAAGAACCTGATATGAAGAAGTCTTCGCTGGAAAATGCTGAGTTGTCCGTAGCCAAACCATCCCAATTCCCCGTCCGAAGTGATGGTCGCTTGCTCGCCTGTTCCATGTATACCCCCGACGCATCATACATCGCCGGATCCCACCTACGCTTCAGCCATCCTTATCTTTCCCAACGCGGTCTGGGAAGAGTATTGTCGAGAAGAGAAGACATCATCGATGACGTTCTTTGCGTGTCTGGCTGGGCTGCAACTGATAAACGGGACGGAATTAGAATCAATGTTCGCTGTTGGCTCAGAAGTACCTTGCTTGGTTTAAGATGTGCGTGCAATGGTAATGCACCTCAAGTTTTCAAAAACAAGTGCCACTTGCAAAGTGACCTACCTTATGACCTAGCCTGAAAGTTCAGTAGCAATCTGAGTATTTGTCATCTATAGTACATGATAACAGCTCTGCAAGACCATGAAACAATACAGACTTGCATGCATCATCATGTCTACCACCAGCTGAACATCTATAGAACTTGGCCTCTTCGATGCTGCTACACCCAAGCTGGCACTCTTGTGGAAAACCACATGTCTTCTGCACATACAGCACTTGCTCCTCTTCCCACTATGTCTGTCTGAGGCAGCCCAACTTCTCCAATTATAGCCACTTTCAGGACCTCAGCATGAAACAGGTCCCAATCGAAACTGTTGATGTGCTGATGATGCAAAGTGAACAAAACCTCTGCCAAGGTACCCTTCATGATGCCTTCCAAGTCCCACACCCTCACCCACGCCACCTTCAATGCCCTATTGCTGCAGTACCCACAACTGAGCAAGTTTCCCCTGCACCCCCAGCCACGACCAACCCAGCCTCACCTCAATATTCATCCCCACACATCCCTCTGCATCTGTGAGCTTCTCTGTAAGCCCAAACTTGATTTTGTGCCCCAGACACTGCTGTGAATTCATCCAGGCCAGCTTTCCATGCTGAGATAGATGATAATAGGTCAGAGATGGACATGCTGCAGCCCAGCATCAATTCTCAGTGTCATCACAGATCCAGTTGACCCCCCTTCCATTCTGAACAATTCTGGTGCTGTTCCGGAGCCCTCCTGCTGTGTTACATGCTCACAAGCAGCCAAATCTTGCTGATTGTACTGTTTTTTACTTTTGTATTTCACTTTTTTCTACTGCTACACCAACTTACACACTTTATATACCATGTATTCCTACTTCCATAGTGTGTTTCTACCCTTCCCAGCCCTCCATGTATGTTTTTCGTTCCAAAATTGAACCTTCTGCAATTCTGTGACAGTGTGACCCAGTTCTGTGTGACTACCCCTTTGGCACACCCACCGAGAAAATATTTGTAGCAGGCTTTGTAGGCCTGTTAAAAATATAAAACATCTCCTAGATTTATTAGAAGGTGCTATTATACTTGTAAACAGACTTTGGTGGCACAATTTAAATCAACGAGCAGTCAGTGTGTTCAATTATATTTACTGACCCCTTTCTTGGTGAGTCACAGTACCAAAAAAGAAAACCTGCTGTTTTGTCCCAAATCGGGACAGTTCCAAGGTGTTAGACCTTGCTTTTCAAGCAAGGTAATAAAATTAAAACTAGTGGATTATGGGGTACTTTGGTTGGTATTATTATAGCACCCTCCTACATTGCTGTTGTAGATAGGACCAGAAAAGATGTCGCCTGTTACTTGACCTGTAAATTGGAGCGGACTATGGAACGGTCCATTGACGTTGAGGATGATCACGGAGCCATTGACAGTAAGACCTGTTCCGGCCACTGAGGAATTGGTCCCGGCCAATGTTGCCATTCCATTGTTGGAGACGTTGAGTGTCTGAGCGTGATACGAAGAATTGCGAATGCTGCCATCCGTTGGTGGGGAGTGGGGGATGTCGAGATGGAAATTGTTGAGGGAGGAGAATGTGTTTAGAGTAGGATGGGGTGGATGTGATTGGGATTATATTCAACTGGATGGATACGATGAACGACGAAAGGGTGTCATTGAAATCGAGGCACGGACGGTAAAGGTCAATGTCTATTTCAAGTCTGAGGGAGCGCAGGCAAGAGTCTCTCTGAGAGAAAGGGGAGCTAGTATGGCGCACAATTCGTGTTTCATGATAGGGCGTGTCCCATGAAAAGTCAGAATACGAGAGGCCTTGTTGAATCGCTTTGTGCTGGGCTAGACCGAATTGTCAGTTTGAGAATTGCAGTTGAGGCGAGTCCGTACCTTCATCTTGTTTGAGAAGGAGAGGTAGGAATTCATGGGCAACTTTTCTGAGGTCAGTGACGACGTCATTTTTATCGTTTCGGAGGAGCACTTCATCGATGACGGCCCGCCGCCAGCCCGACCATCTAATAGAGAAACTAACCGGATCCTACTGAGCGTATCAATCAGAGAGGTCAACATAGACTGAGACATAGTTACCTCAAGATCTTCTTGATATTCAAGGAGGTCATCCCACTCATTGCGATTGATATATTCGACGACAACACTCAATTTGAGAGGATTGTTTTTATATCGAAATTGCTACACAATTTAAGCGCTAAGCCGTGGCGATCATATCATCATGAAAGACATGCTTGCCTTGTGAACCACAAACTTAGTTGTGCTGGTACCGAATCCGGCATCCCGTTTGATCTCCAAGTGAGCAATCTCATCCTGATACTTCGTCTTCTTCGTAAGATTTACGACCTCATCAAAGTCAAAGAGGGCGTGGGTACGCGGCGGTCCCCCGTCCCACTCTTCGTACTCCACACTTAGGTCGTCGTACGTCGTCTCATTGATATACCTACATGCATGATATCATAGCAACTCGCACCAGACTGCAAGCAGATATATGCTCACAGAGGGATAGGAGGTTTGCACACCAGAGATCTAGGACAACCATGCATTAAGATTCCTTGCTGTTCCACCTCATACTCGATTTCACCGAACTTGTGGTAAATCCGGAACTTGGACCCCAGGGTCCAATGAGAATCAAAGTCGAGCAAGATTTCTAGAATGGATGGTAAGCCCACTCGCCCGACTTGACTCAAACAAAACGATAACCTTCGATAAATACAAAGTACTGGGTTCTAAACCGCGCTTAAGAGTCTGCTGAAAATTATTGTTGTTGATTTGGTACTCACATAATCCCCTTATCCTCATCATCTATACAAAATGACGACATAATTGGAGATGATGAAGGTCGTCCGACGAGGTATCGACTGAGTACTGCGCTCTTGGTACGCGAAATGCTGAAGGCAGGTGGTAGTGGTACGAAAGAGACTCGATGAGCATCTTTCGCGCCGAAATACAGCTTTACCAGCGCTCTCGACCTCGTGGGAGCCACACCAGATCTCGCACAGCCAGGAATGCCATTCAAATCACGAAAGCTGTATCCAATCAATGATCTACCCGTTACGTCCATTCTAATGCTGTTAAGCAGCGGTCGTCGGAGAAAAGCTAGTACCATCGCATCGCATCCCTCCGCACTCGCTGTAGTCAACCCATAATCTCTTCTCCTCTCGTCGTAAAGCGAAAATCCACCCTCGACACCCTCCACGCTACTATGCGGACCTCAAGGTTCTGCCCTAGCGGCAATCTGTCGATGTCCAAGAACCATCAGGTTCTCTTTGATCAATGGTCCTGCCGGCGAGCATGTTAGGCATCTAATAGGACGGTCCGGACCTCCCGCAATCCCATATGCGTAGTCATACTAATAGACATAGATAGGGACATGCAGCCATGCGCGAAGCTTCGTGTCTCAGCGTTTTGGCAGACGAGCAGGCGGGCAGCGGTATCGCCGTCTCAGCCTGGGACGTCGGCGTGGATTCAGGCGGGGGTCTAGAGTTTGATACATATATAGTGTATTCCGTACTCACCACATGCCCAGGGTACCTGCGATATGACCGACGGGTATGCTGCGGTAACGTACCCGCGACAATACCCATTGAGGGTACCAGCGGTATCGCCGTCTCAGCCTGGGACGTCGGCGTGGATTCAGGCGGGGGTCTAGAGTTTGATACATATATAGTGTATTCCGTACTCACCACATGCCCAGGGTACCTGCGATATGACCGACGGGTATGCTGCGGTAACGTACCCGCGACAATACCCATTGAGGGTACCAACTGGCCGAAGTCAGGGTTAACGGCGGAGCCCCCATTGCGCCTCATTTTCCCCTCAATTGATGATCTTCACACCGTCTAATCTTTGCTTCCCCCTCTCACAGCACAACGATTTCGCTCTAGTGTAGGTTGCTACTGTCGCCATGCCGTCCCGTCGTTACTAATCTCCTCCCCCCCGCGACCGAGAGCGAATACCGCCATAGAAAGTAGGGCGGGATTTCGTCGGGATCCAGGATCCGAGGTAGTGCAAGGACGCCCTACTTACTGATTTAGGTCGCTGTCGATTTGAAAGCCTCGCGCACATCGTGTTCGTATCGTTGACGGGGGCACCAAGGTCCAGCAAGCGAGCGAAGGAACACATGAATTAGATTGTCCGACAGTGATAAGGTACATCCTCCGAACCGATTTTTACCTTGCTTTACTTCCAAGTGCGTTCGCTCAGAATGCAAGCAAGAGTAAACAAGTCCGTGCCTGGCACGCGTGTTGAAACACTCATTTTCCACATCTTCTCTCCCTGCTGAACCGCATGCTCCAGTTCTCAAGTTGCTTGAACCTGGTCAAGGAAGCGCGTCTACGAACATTTGCCGGAGGCGCTCTCGTTATGCCGAAATGACACCAAGAAGCTGTAGAGGTTGATCCTTATCGTCCACGCCCGCGTCGTGCTTACCAGCAAGAAGGCGATAGTTATAGCTCGTATGGCCAGGCTCGGGGCTACAGGGACCAACGTGGTGGTGAGGCCGAACGCCGAGAAGGTTCATCTCGGAGGAGACGTGATGAGGACGATAGACATTGGAGACCTCGACACGGAGACAGGGACTATAGTTGTCGGGACAGTGGTAGCGGAACATATAGTATCCAATAACGGGATGGAACCGACCGTATTGATCAACTTCCTATAGCTCGTACCATAGCACCCAGACGCGTCGCGACCGTTCACCCGATCGGTGAATCCCCAAATTGCTGCAAACACTTCATCGGTCTCATTTAGCTCATTGCGTAGACCTTCAACGCGTCGACATACACATCGAGATACGCTTAGGAGATCAGAAAACGGTAGAGAGCGCGGTAAAACCCTCACCCAGCCCGACTCCCATAGGCAGCTACTGCCCCGCGAACCAGCGGCAGATAGGATAACGCGGAGTCGACCACCATTCTTGGCACCGTCCATCCCTCCTCGTGAGCCAGCAACAGCCAGAATGCTGCGTAATCTTCCTCCACGATCTGCAGAAGAACGACGAGCGAAGTCGTCATCGCCGCCTCGTCACAAATCAACATTGCCGCCTCGAGAACCAGCCGCCCACTCCCATCCCAAGCCCCTGTAGAAGAGCAGGAGCCTTCGTCTCAGTACTCGATGTGACTCTGATACCCTCAGTCACCCTATCGCAAACCGACCGACTTGCGTAAACTTCTTGTTTTGGATTTGAACGGAACGCTTGTCCTACGGTCGCCATATAAGCCGCCTCCCAAGGGGTCGGCACACAACCCGGATGCTAACTCGGATGGTCCACGCCCGCTTCGTACTGTTCTTCCTCGACCGCTTTTGCCGTCGTTTCGGGAATACCTGTTTCACTGGAGGACCAAAGAATGGCTTGATACGATGGTTTGGAGTAGTGCGCAGCCGCACAGTGTAGAGGACATGGTCCGTCGAGCGTTCTGTGATCCTGAGTTAGCAGGAGCGAAGAGTAAGGATGAGCTAGTCAGCTCGGGAAGGTTGGTTGCGGTATGGGCACGAGACACTCTTGGGCTAGCGAGCGACGCGTATTGTGAGTTCTTTCGCCATGCTCTACCCGTCTCGCCCCTGAGAATATCTATCTCATCAAGTCCAGAAAACGCAGACCACTAAAAATCTGGAGACTCCGTAGAAGCATTTTCAAGGGTCGGAGGGAGTGCAGCATTCGGCGTCATCTACTCTGTTGTTGGACGATTCGCCGCTGAAGGCACGTCTGCAGCCTTGGAATCACCTCTGCGTGAAAGAGTATACAAGTGAGATGAGGCTTCCAGATTTACAAGTCGTTTCTGAAGACGTGCGTGATTCGATTCAGAGTTGTGAGCTATGCTTTACTAACGATGCTCTTCACAGTCGACACCTTCTTACGACATCAATGCCTACTACAACCTGGATCTAACGCTGCTCGCCGTGATCGGTGCCTTGTATGCAATCAAATGGGAGAGTAATGTTTCTGGATGGGTTCGGAGTAGTGGACTCTCGCTGAAAGGCGCAGATAGCGCTGAACCGCCCCGCGTAGAGGACTCTCAATTTCTGTCAAAGTCGCGTTCTGTGGGCCCCGCCCCTGATCTCCGCCCTTCCTCTCCGCCTCCAGCTTCTCCTGTCGAAGTCGAGCACACCGCTGAAGAGAGAGTCAAGGGGGGAATGTGGTTCGAAGAATCTCCCAGTGTGATCGCATGGGCTACCCGAGGGCTAAGCGCGTTGAGGGAACTTGGTTTAGAGGTCGTGACTGGCATCGTACCGGTTGAAGGGGAGGAAAGGAAGAAGCTGAAGAAGAAAGATAGGAAAACGAAGCTTGAGGCGCTGCTCGCTTGATGAAGAACCGCCTAGCTTTCCGCCCCACTCGTTGCTCCGCAGCACGTCACATTCTCGGATTACATCTATACCATTTGCGCAAATGTTTTTGTTTCTGCAAAGGGACGTTATAATTATGATAGATACTAATACCGCCGTCTACGTATTGTTTGCAAGCTCCTTCAGTTTCATACCATCTTCCTTCGATGTCCGCATGATTTGTTCGGTATAGTTTATATCTTTCTACTTCAGACTGTCGTGCCGTCCCGTTACTAATTCCCCCCCCCTTGGCGACATACCGCCATAGAAAGTAGGGCGGGATTTCGTCGGGATCCAGGATCCGAGGTAGTGCGGGGATGCCTTACTCGCTGATTTAGGTCGCCCCGAGTCTGGTTACTTCCAAGATAGTTTAGGTACGAGGTAGGAGAGTCATATATATATATAAGTTTGCTCAGCTAACTTGTATCGTCGTCTAGTAGACGCTTTCGGTGGCCCAGCGATTCGATAGTTGAAAGCTCTTCTCTATCATGTGTGGCTGGCACGCTGCTCGGGTTCAGCCTGAAACCTCTGACTGCATTTTTGCGAAACCCTGCTGTGAAGGCGGCACCAATCCGTATATCTGTCGTCTGGCCTACAAAGCCCAGCAGACGTAGGCGTCCATCGGTGTTCGGCCTGGCTATGCACTACTGGTCAATCCGCCATTGAAGCACGGCTTCAGCCGAATATGTTGTTCGTATGAAGGGTGCATTTGTACATTCTTTCTAGAAAGGTGCGTAGCCTGAGTGTGCTAGAATCCTTTGCTAATGGTGCCCGTAGACCATGTGTTTTGTGAAGAGGTCAACCGAGCGCGCACCAACGACAGGACAAGCAACCCCCGGCTTCTGGAACCCTCGAGGATTGTCACACTCGTTGGCCCTCTCCGATATTCACATCCAATCCTGAACAAGATACCGAAGGAGCTTGCCTCCTCTTAATCGCTCGCATCCATTCATTCGTCCACGGTATCAGTATCGGCGTCCAATTTTTGCACAGAGAGCCACCAGTGCAGATGCTTCCAAGGTCAGCAAGCGGCACATCGCTCCGCTCCCTTCCCGTGTGCGAGTGCCTATCCCCTCCCAGCGAGTTCAAAGCCCAGCTGTACCGCGAGTGGGAGCTAAGCCCGCAGTCCGGCGTCCAAAGCAACGTCTCACTAGACGACAGTACCACCGCTACGTGTTCTTCGACTCGAGTGGCGACGAGGAGGTCTCCGCCGGCTCCAGCACAGAAGACGAGGGCGAGCACAAGACCGGACTGGTCGAATATGACGCCGACGACAGCGATAACGAGACCGACACGTACGAGCGAGAGTTGAATGAGGACGAGGACGAAAGCGACGAAGAGGGCGATTATGCATACACCCATCCGATCAGCTATATAGCGTATGGCTCGGCGTCTGAGGACTCGGAAGACTCAGACGATAGCCCTTCGTCCTCTTCTTCCTCGCATCTTGCCCAGCCCGCTCCTCTTCCCGTCGAGCTCATCAGCGTCCCACAGCCCCACCCGGACACCTCCCGTTCGCTTGAGCCGATCAGCCGTGGAATGTACAGCTCGTCTTCCTCGGACGACTCAGACGATGGTTCCTCCTCGTCCTCCTCTTCTTCATCCTCTCTTGCGAAGCCTGTCAATGCCTCCCAGGACGCCACTGGCATGGACGTCGACACGGACGACGAGCCCCCCGACCCAGTCTACGCTGCAACAAGCGACTTCTGTACCCCCTGCAGCGCCTAAAGCGCTCGGCGTCTCCTTCTCTTCCTCTCCTCGTGCGCATCTTCTCTTTCCTCTTCTCATCGCACCTCATACACCATGACATCGGGTCTCAAGCCTCAAGTTTTGTTTATGCGTTATGTATGCTATGTATGCCATGTCTGTCTCCGCTATATGTCTTCTTCTCACTTTCGCACGTTAGTCTTTATTTTTGGCATTAATCGTAGGTATAGTCCCTCGCTATTGTCCTAGTATAGTCACCCTTAATCGTAGATACACCAATTGTTTGTCGCTTGGGGTTTCGTATTCGTATTTAGTGTTCGATTCGTGCAATATATCGTGTTAGGTTACTTTGAATGCGTGATTGTGGAGGATAAAGCATTAATGGAATCATTGTGACATCCTCACTTGCCCGGGATTGTTCAATACTGAATGCTGAACACGATAACGAGATGCGTACTCTGTCTTTCACACAACCAACAGTCGCAACCACACGAACCCTCCGCATTTAGTCACCTGCTACAATTGCCTCTGCTGCTGATATTCTAGTCGATACGTTGTTGATATAGTATAGCAAATGATGAACTAAATGTGAATAGTTTTGCGTCTAGATTCCTCCCATAATCGCCCAATCGCCTGCCGAGTGTCCACTGTCGCTGTTCGCCATCATTCCAGCTGGTACGACGTAGCTTCCCGGTCGAGACTCATCACCCTCCCGTATTCAAGCAACAACCTACACGAACCACAAGCCATCACATCAGTTACCCATGCTTCCGATCCCTATCCTTCAGGGGAATGAACCACTCACCTAAACAGATACGCAGTCATATCCTCCTTCCTCTGGTATGTCTTGCTCCACTCCCTCCCCGCCTCCGCCATCTTCCGCGCCATCTCGTCGTGATTGCCCTTCCCGTCCATACCGCCGCGAAAGAACGCGAAGATGTCGTAGAGGTCCGAGAGGTCGACTTGGATGGGAACGTCGTGGACCCACGCCTGCATCATTGAACGGCACATGCGGCATCCACTCGAACTCGTGCTCCAAAAGCTCGCAGTACTCGGGCGCACACGCAATCGGGCTGCCCGCGAACTTGACATCAAAGAACGCCGTATTCAAAAGCCGCTTGGGCACGTCCACAAATTTATACGGCGGCGATATACTCTGCGGGTGGTCATTCCCAGTCGGCACCCTCAGCCGCACAACCCCCTCCATATCGTTCGCCGGCCTCACGAGCTGCGGGCGCTGCGAGTACTGCCACAGCGTGTCCGCGCTGAACGTCAGCCCCGTGTTGCTCCCGCGCCAGAACATCCGCTCGTCCGTCTTGTTCGCCCACGGCGGGTCGTGCTCGCGCGGGCCCACGTCGTCCACCCACGAGATGAAGCTCGGCAGCTGGATGTTATGGTGGACCATGGTGTTGCAGTACGTCGCCTGTGCGGACATGAGCGATTGCGCGTGGGGCGTCGTCGGGGGGTAGGGCAGGAACCGGGCGTGCGCGGAGAAGAGGTGTGGGCTGTAGCAGGGGTCCATGGCGCGGCAGTGGTCGTAGACGAAGGTCTTTTCCTCGCGTCCTTGCGTGGGGTGGCCATTTAGCTTGGTCGGTGATCTTGCCTTTGCGTGCGGGCGATTGTGGCGGGCAGGCAGACGCGAAGCCCAGCCGCGGCATCTTCGGGGAGACGGCGGGATTGACGTCTAGATGGAAAAAAAGTTGGTTTGCGACTGTCGACTGAAAGGGAGGGGCTCACATTTCCCAGCGGCAGCAGCATTCAGTGCAGCAGTCTTGACGTCGTAGTCGCATACCAAATTCGGGCTGTCGTGTGGTGAGACAGGAATGCGAAAGGGCGGGAGCATGTGTTCGACAGGCTTCAGAAGATTGAGAAGACCTTGGTAGCCGCTGATCAACACCTCCATAGGCATCGGATTGATGCGGGAGCGCACGACATTGGAGATTCCTACCGACACGTTGGGCTCCTTGGCGATGACGTAGGCGTCCGGGATGTTCTCTTGCGCTGCCTGTATTTGCAGGAGGTCGCGCGGTCGTATGCCCCAGAACGGCTCCAAGTCTTTGTAGATAGAGTCGTACTCGTCGGGGAGCTTGATGTCGTTGTCCTGGACGTACTGCCACCTGCCGTCGTTCACCGTAAATCAGAGCGGGCCGCTCTGGAGAGTAGAGATCATTGACGTACCAATCTTGAACCCTTTAGGCGACAAGCGTTTTATACCGGCGTTTGTACTCAGCGACTGCTTCGCTAAGGGTCTTGCTCGCCCTCTGGTGCTTGCGCTCCCACTCCTTCTTAGCCCGCTCGATGAGCTCGATGACCGGATGCCTCCCTCTACGCTTATCCTCGAACAGGCCATCTGCTCGGGAGAAATGGGCAGTTGGCGGGCGATGGAAATCAACGACTTGCGGAGGTATATTGCGGTGAGGAAGAGGGCGAAAGCGAGGAAGAGGAGGGTTGATGGCCTTGCCATTGCGGGAGCACCTTGCGAATCTGAAGCTTCATCGCCCCGCCGCTAAGGCTGGGATAGGATGTGACTAATAGCAATGGTGATGGAGAGGGCTATGGT
Source organism: Pleurotus eryngii var. eryngii (assembly GCA_029467805.1). Classification (NCBI taxonomy): domain Eukaryota; kingdom Fungi; phylum Basidiomycota; class Agaricomycetes; order Agaricales; family Pleurotaceae; genus Pleurotus; species Pleurotus eryngii. Next base: position 60,849 of record SZVJ01000028.1, on the reverse strand, counting down.
TGGCCGCCGAATAAGGGTAGACTATTTCAAAGTGGTCTTGGGATGGGCAGCTCGGATAGGGAACACACATTGAAGCACTTTCACCTGTAAAGGGACGATCGAGTAAGAACCTTTCATGACTTGTCCGGGTGAGAAATGAATTAATGACGAAGGAGACGGTTCCTAAAGCTACATTTACAGACAACGTGGAATTTGCGCGTGTCTCAGAATATGTGGGGGCAACGAAGGTGCGCGGGAAATATGCAAACAGGCGCACACAATAGGTACTCAACGACTCTTCGACAACTGTCCCGACTAAGAAACCCTCTCAACGTCATCAGCACGCAGACTCCAGCGGTCGCAGCATCGCCCCATTTCGTCTCCCCCAGTATGTCATCAACAGAGCCCGAGGCAGGTGCCGATGAGACGCAAGAGCATTAGCACAACAAAGTGAGTCCAAAACCCTGTATAGCACTGACACAGACTCACCAACAACTCAGCCCGACCCCCGCACTCCGCTCGCCACCCACACCAAATGCAGCCTCTACCCACACACGAGACGCCGTCGTTGTACCACCCTCTGCCGCTCCTTCGAGCCAGCGTCACACTCCCGAGACCACCTAAATGCCGACTTGGAGAAGCGACAACTTGGGAGCTGCCAGGGGCATCAACGCCGACGTCCTGCTGGGTCCCCAGAGAGGCCTGGTTTCAGCCTGCGCAAGCCACGGATTACCTGAAACAGCAATCATGTGAATCTACAAACGACTTACCTCGCATACAAGTCGCGGCAGCGGAAGTTGCAGCTGAGTACATCAGAACAGCAACGACGACGACGACGACTCGTTGAGTGCGAACGCAGGCGTTGGGGACGACTTGGGGGGGTTCGAAGGCGAAGATGAAGGGTGATGAACAGTCTGGCTAAACTGTAGACCGTGGTCATACTAAGAGGAATCTGAAGTAGGGTGGGTAGACCGTGAGCGATAAACGGTACAATCGATGAACGGAGTCGCCCACGTCAAAGGTCCCTGACCACGGCGCGAGCTTGTTCACAGCAGAACGGCGGCACGGTAAGCGATGCGCCCCCCTTCTGCTTTCTATTCACCAAGTTGCCGCAGACGCGTAAACTTCACATCAAGAATACGAGTATTTTGGCCATGGAGAGACGACGGTAGGTAAGCATTTCGACTCACTGCTAAATCTTTGTGCCACGGGAAGGTGCGCTAAACCGCCCAATTCATGCGACCCAGCACCGCTAACTGGCAATAGTCGCCCCAAAGTCGTGGAGCTTGTCCTCGATCTCTTGTGCCGGATCTTCGGGACCCTTCAAGTCGGCGTGGCGCGCCTTGCCTTGATGACACCGAGCGTCCCCGTATTCCTTTACCTAGCCCACAAGCTTTTCTTCATGCTACTCGCAGTCGTTCATCGGGCATGTCATTGGCCCTACACTGATGGACCATTTCGCCATCAATCCCGTGCTACTACCCGGACGCGCTCATCGACGGTGAGGAATCTTCCACTCTCCGCCCTGCCCTGAGTACGATTTGACGAAGAACACCCAGGTTATACCCCGGCGACGACAAGGCGGACACTCGATGAGAACAGGGCTGTAGGATACCCCCGACGGGACGTTCGACGAGAGGAGGCAGATGGGTATCGGCACCCACACAAGCACGTCAATGAATCGCTCGCCGTCTGGATATTGCCTCCCATCATGGCCTGGTCGGACGTAGACGTTCCTACCGTTCCTACGCCCCTTCGTCCTCGGTCACCGACCCACCACCATAGCGCGCCATTTAGCGGCGTCTGCTTCCCATCGAAGCAGGATCTCCCGCACACGCTTCAACTCGGCTTGAAATGCCATGTACGCACTTGTCGGCCCCCCGAACTCTACGCCCTCCCCCCACCTCTTATCGTCGTTGCCGCTGTAACACGGTGTTTGCCTTGAGCCCCTTCCTCATATCATGGATGAGGTCATCCCGGATCAGGCACCCCGCGCCTAAAGGAACTCGAGAAGGGCCTCGATGATCTCCCTGCGCCCATCATCCCAGTCTCTGCATATTCGTTCCTTGTACATTCTGCGCCTAGCCGTCAATCAGCCCTTCGCGCTCAATCAACACTTCTAGTGTCAACTTCGGGCGTTGGGGACTCTTGCTAGAAGAAAATGTCAGTGTTGTGAATGCGATATAAATACGAGGTTGAGCAGGAGGCGGGGCCTCGTGGTAGAGTTCATAGAATATACGCTAGCCCAAATCCACAACTATGTGGAGGAAACGTAAGGCAGGAATGAACATATATAAATGGGCATTCGAGTATGTAGAACGCTGTAGCAAATTAAGAATCTGACATGAAGAAGTCTTCGCTGGAAAATGCTGAGTTGTCCGTAGCCAAACCATCCCAATCCCCCGTCTGAAGTGATGGTCGCTTGCTCGCCTGTTCCATGTATACCCCCGACGCATCATGCATCGCCGGATCCCACCTACGCTTCAGCCATCCTTCGGCCTGAGGCATGTAAGAGCTTCCCCAACGCGGTCTGGGAAGAGTATCGTCGAGAAAAGAAGACATCATCGATGACGTTCTTTGCGTGTCTGGCTGGGCTGCAACTGATAAACGGGACGGAATTAGAATAAAATTAAAACTAGTGGATTATGGGGTACTTTGGTTGGTATTATAGCACCCTCCTACGTTGCTGTTGTAGATAGGACCAGAAAAGATGTCGCCTGTTACTTGACCCGTAAATTGGAGCGGACTATGGAACGGTCCATTGACGTTGAGGATGATCATGGAGCCATTGACGGTAAGACCTGTTCCGGCCACTGAGGAATTGGTCCCGGTCAATGTTGCTATTCCATTGTTGGAGACGTTGAGCGTCTGAGCGTGATACGAAGAATTGCGAATGCTGCCGTCTGTTGGTGGGGAGTGGGGGATGTCGAGATGGATATTGTTGAGGAAGGAGTGTGTGTTGGGGTGGGATGGGGTGGATGTGATTGAGATTATATTCAACTGGATGGTTTTGACGCGCGACTCAAGGTTGTCATTGAAATCGAAGCCCGAACGGTACCGGTAAGGGCCAACGTCTATTTCAAGTCTGAGGGAGCGCAGGCAAGAGTCTCTCTGAGAGAAAGGGGAGCTAGTATGGCGCACAATTCGTGTTTCATGATGATAGGGCGTGTCCCATGAAAAGTCAGAATACGAGAGGCCTTGTTGAATCGCTTTGTGCTGGGCTAGACCGAATTGTCAGTTTGAGAATTGCAGTTGAGGCGAGTCCGTACCATGATCTTGTTTGACAACGAGAGGTATGGCTTCATAGGCAACTTTTCTGAGGTCAGTGACGACGTCATTTTCATCGTTTTGGAGGGTTATTTTCTCGATGAAGCTTTCGTTGCCTGACCATAGAATAGGGACACCAGCCGCTTGCCACTGAGCGTATCAATCAGAGAGGTCAACATAGACTGAGACACAGTTACCTCAAGATATGTTTGAAATTGAAGGAGGTCATTCCACTCATCGCGATTGATATATTCGACGACAACACTCAATTTGAGAGGATTGTTTCTATATTGAAATTGCTACACAATTTAAGCGCTAAGCCGTGGCGATCATATCATCATGAAAGACATGCTTGCCTTGCGGACCACAAACTTAGTTGTGATGGTGCCAAATCCGGCATCCCGTTTGATCTCCAAGTCAGCAAACTCATCCTGATACTTCGCCTCCTCCGCAAGATTTACGACCTCATCAAAGTCAACGAGGACGTGGGTACGTGGTGGTCCCCCGTCCCACCCATCGTACTCCACAAGTAGGTCTTCGAATATCTCCTGCCCCATATACCTACACGCATGATATCATAACAACTCGCACCAGAATGCAAGCAGATATATGCTCACGGAGGGGGAGAAGGTTTCCACACCAGAGATCTAGGACAACCGTGCATTAAGACTCCTTGCTGTTCCACCTCATACTCGATTTCACCGAACTCGTCGTAAATCCGGACCTTGGACCCCGGGGTCCAACAAGAATCAAAGTCGAGCAAGACTTCTAGAATGGATGGTAAGCCCTCTCGCCCGACTCGACTCAAACAAAACAATAACCTTCGAGACATACAAAGTACTTGGTTCTAAACCGCGCTTAAGCGTCTGCTGAAAATTATTGTTGTTGATTTGGTACTCACATAATCCCCTTATCCTCATCATCTATATCAAATGACTGCATCATTGGAGATGATGAAGGTCGTCAGACGAGGTATCGACTGAGTACTGCGCTCTTAGTTCGCGAAATGCTGAAGGCAGATGGTGGTGGTACGAAAGAGACTCGATGAGCATCTTTCGCGCCGAAATACAGCTTTTACCAGCGCTCTCGACCTCATGGGAGCCACACCAGATCTCGCACAGCCAGGAATGCCATTCAAATCACGAAAGCTGTATCCAATCAATGATCTACCCGTTACGTCCATTCTAATGCTGTTAAGCAGCGGTCGTCGGAGAAAAGCTAGTACCATCGCATCGCATCCCTCCGCACTCGCTGTAGTCAACCCAGAATCTCTTCTCCTCTCGTCGTAAAGCGAAAATCCACCCTCGACACCCTCGACACCCTCCACGCTACTATGCGGACCTCGAGATTCTGCCCTAGCGGCAGTCTGTCGATGTCCAAGAACCATCAGGTTCTCTTTGATCAATGGTCCTGCCGGCGAGCATGTTAGGCATCTAACAGGACGGTCCCGACCTCCCGCAATCCCATATGCGTAGTCATACTAGTAGGCATAGATAGGGACATGCAGCCATGCGCGAAGCTTCGTGTCTCAGCGTTTTGGCAGACGAGCAGGCGGGCAGCGGTATCGCCGTCTCGGCCTGGGACGTCTGCGTGGATTCAGGCGGGGGTCTAGAGTTTGATACATATAGAGTGTATTCCGTACTCACCACATGCCCAGGGTACCTGCGATGTGACCGACGGGTACGCTGCGGTAACGTACCCGCGACAATACCCATTGAGGGTACCAACTGGTCGAAGTCGGGGTTAACGGCGGAGCCCCCATTGCGCCTCATTTTCCCCTCAATTGATGATCTTCACACCGTCTAATCTTTGCTTCCCCCTCTCACAGCACAACAATTTCGCTCTAGTGTAGGTTGCTACTGTCGTCATGCCGTTCCGTCGTTACTAATCTCCTCCCCCCCGCGACCGAGAGCGGCTACCGCCATAGAAAGTGGGGGGGGGGGGGGGGGGGGATTTCGTCGGGATCCAGGATCCGAGGTAGTGCAAGGACGCCCTACTTACTGATTTAGGTCGCTGTCGATTTGAAAGCCTCGCGCACATCGTGTTCGTATCGTTTACGGGGGCACCGAGGTCTAGCAAGCGAGCGAAGGAACATATGAATTAGATTGTCCGACAGTGATAAGGTACTATCTTCCGAACCGATTTTTACCTTGCTTTACTTCCAAGTGCGTTCGCTCAGAATGCAAGCAAGAGTAAACAAGTCCGTGCCTGGCACGCGTGTTGAAACACTCATTTTCCACACCTTCTCTTCCTGCTGAACCGCATGCTCCAGTTCTCAAGTTGCTTGAACCTGGTCAAGAAAGCGCGTCTACGAACATTTTCCGGAGGCGCTCTCGTTATGCCGAAAAGACACCAAGAAGATGTAGAGGTTGATCCTTATCGTTCACGCCTGCGTCGTGCTTACCAGCAAGAAGGCGATAGTTATAGTTCGTATGGCCAGGCTCGGGGGTACAGGGACCAACGTGGTGGTGAGGCCGAACGCCGAGAAGGTTCATCTCGGAGGAGACGTGATGAGGATGATAGACATTGGAGACCTCGACACGGAGACAGGGACTATAGTTGTCGGGACAGTGGTAGCGGAACATATAGGACGACTCGGTGAGTATCCAATAACGGGATGGAACCGACCGTTTTGTTCAACTTCCTACAGCTCATACCATAGCACCCAGACGCGTCGCGACCGTTCACCCGATCGGTGAATCCCCACATTGCTGCAAAAAACTTCGTCAGCCTCATTTAGCTCATTGCGTAGACCTTCAACGCGTCGACATATACATCGAGATACGCTTCGGAGATCAGAAAACGGTAGAGAGCGCGGTAAAACCCTCACCCAGCCCGACTCCCATAGGCAGCTACTGCCCCGCGAACCAGCGGCAGATAGGATAACGCGGAGTCGACCACCATTCTTGGCACCGTCCATCCCTCCTTGTGAGCCAGCAAAAGCCAAAACGCTGCGTAATCTTCCTCCACGACCTGCAGAAGAACGACGAGCGAAGTCGTCATCGTCGCCTCGTCACAAATCAAAATTGCCGCCTCGAGAAGCAGCCGCCGACAGAGCACTCCCATCCCAAGCCCCTGTAGAAGAGCAGGAGCCTACGTCTCAGTACCTCGATGTGACTCTGAAACCCTCAGTCACCCTATCGCAACCGACCGACTTGCGTAAACTTCTTGTTTTGGATTTGAACGCAACGCTTGTCCTACGGTCGCCATATAAGCCGCCTCCCAAGGGGTCTGCACACAACCCGGATGCTGACCCGTATGGTCCACGCCCGCTTCGTACTGTTCTTCCTCGACCGCTTTTGCCGTCGTTTCGGGAATACCTGTTTCACCGGAGGACGAAAGAATGGCTCGATACGATGGTTTGGAGTAGTGCGCAGCCGCACAGTGTAGAGGACATGGTCCGTCGAGCGTTCTGTGATCCTGAGTTAGCAGGAGCGAAGAGTAAGGATGAGCTAGTCAGCTCGGGAAGGTTGGTTGCTGTATGGGCATGAGACACTCTTGGGCTAGCGAGCGACGCGTATTGTGAGTTCTTTCGCCATGCTCTACCCGTCTCGCCCCTGAGAATATCTATCTCATCAAGTCCAGAAAACGCAGACCACAAAAAATCTGGAGACTCCATGGAAGCATTTTCAAGGGTCAGAGGGAGTGCAGCATTCGGCGTCGTCTACTCTGTTGTTGGACGATTCGCCGCTGAAGGCACGGCTGCAGCCTTGGAATCACCTCTGCGTGAAAGAGTATACAAGTGAGATGAGGCTTCCAGATTTACAAGTCGTTTCTGAAGACGTGCGTGATTCGATTCAGAAATGTGAGCCATGCTTTACTAACGATGCTCTTCACATTCGACACCTTCTTACGACATCAATGCCTACTACAACCAGGATCTAACGCTGCTCGCCGTGATCGGTGCCTTGGATGCAATCAAATGGGAGAGTAATGTTGCTGGATGGGTTTGGAGTAGTGGACTTTCGCTGAATGGCGCAGATAGCGCTGAACCGCCCCGCGTAGAGGACTCAATTTCCGTCAAAGTCGCGTTCTGTGGCCCCCGCCCTTGATCCCCGTCCTTCCTCTCCGCCTCCAGCTTCTCCTGTCGAAGTCGAGCACACCGCTGAAGAGAGAGTCGCGGGGGGAATGTGGTTCGAAGAATCTCCCAATGTGATCGCATGGGCTACCCGAGGGCTAAGCGCGTTGAAGGAACTTGGTTTAGAGGTCGTGACCGGCATCGTACCGGTTGAAGGGGAGGAAAGGAAGAAGCTGAAGAAGAAAGATAGGAAAACGAAGCTTGAGGCGCTGCTCGCTTGATGAAGAACCGCCTAGCTTTCCGCCCCGACTCCTTACTCCGCAGCACGTCACATTCTCAGATTACATCTATACCATTTGCGCAAATGTTTTTGTTTCTGCAAAGGGACGTTATAATTATGATAGATACTAATACCGCCGTCTACGTATTGTTTGCAAGCTCCTTCAGTTTCATACCATCTTCCTTCGATGTCCGCATGATTTGTTGGGTATTGTTTATATCTTTCTACTTCAGACTGTTATGCCGTCCCGTTACTAATTTCCCCCCCTTGGCGACATACCGCCATAGAAAGTAGGGCGGGATTTCGTCGGGATCCAGGATCCGAGGTAGTGCGGGGACGCCTTATTTACTGATTTAGGTCGCCCCGAGTCTCGTTACTTCCAAGATAGTTTGGGTGCAAGGTAGGAGAGTCATATATATATATAAGTTTGCTCAGCTAACTTGTATGTCGTCTAGTAGACACTTTCGGAGGCCCAGCGATTCGATAGTTGAAAGCTCTTCTCTATCATGTGTGGCTGGCACGCTGCTCCAGCGCGGGTTCAGCCAGAAACCTCTTACTGCGTTTTTGCGAAACCCTGCTGTGAAGGCAGCACCAATCCGTATATCTGTCGTCGTTCGGGATTGGATGTGAATATCAGAGAGGGCCAACGAGCGTGACAATCTTCGAGGGTTCCAGAAGTCGGGGGGTGGTTGTCCTGTCGTTGGTGCGCGCTCGGTTGACCTCTTCGCAAAACACATGGTCTACGGGCGCCATTACGCACCTTTCTAGAAAGAATGTACAAATGCACCCTTCATACGAACGACATATTCGGCTGAAGCCGTGCTTCAATGGCGGATTGACCAGTAGTGCATAGCCAGGCCAAACACCGATGGACGCCTACGCCTCCAGAGGTCTGCTGGGCTTGGTTGGCTAGAGATACCGAAGGAGCTTGTCTCCCGTTTCGGGATACCCCACATCTCCCGATGGCGACCAATGCTCGGACGACCCTGAGACTTGCATGGGCCCTCTGCACCAGTAACAAAGGACGACCCTTGGTGGCCATTCTAGGTGGCTTATATCAAGCCGCAGGTACAAATAACAGTACACTGTGGTTAGTTAAAGGTGAAGCCATATTTTGTCCGCCGTCCTTCCACCTTGCCATTATTAACCACTTGAACCATTTGCTTCAGCGGTTTTCAATCCCCCAAAGCTCACCCCCACCAAAATGTCTAGCCCATTCTCTTCCCCTCCCTCTTCCCCTCAGCGCTGGACGCCGTTGAAGAGGCGAAATGTGAAGTCTTCCACAGGCCGCCCAGGCAAGAAAATGCGGGCGGGCAATGTGAAAGCCTATCAAGAGGAAGATACCCCTGCCACGACTAGGAGCATCGTAAGCTATTGACATCGCCCCAGTCATTACGCTAAACTCACCGCGCGTACCGTAGAACCCCAAAGAGAAGATCCTGTGCGAATGTGGGATGACCATACGTCCCGCTGGCCGGCCTCGACAGGCATTTGAAGACGCACCCTAGCCACGCTTCGGAGTTGTTGACTTCAGAAGACGAAGTCCCTATCGCCCCGGTGGGGGCGACTCCCCGCTGGAAGACGGGGGCTAAGGGTGTCCCCATGACCAAGCCAAAGAGAGCCCCCAGTGCAGATGCTTTCAAGGTGAGCGAGCGGCACATCGCTCCGCTCCCTTCCCGTGTGCGAGTGCCTATCCCCTCCCAGCGAGTTCAAAGCCCAGCTGTACCGCGAGTGGGAGCTAAGCCCGCAGTCCGGCGTCCAAAGCAACGTCTCACTAGGCGACAGTACCACCGCTACGTGTTCTTCAACTCGAGTGGCGACGAGGAGGTCTCCGCCGGCTCTAGCACAGAAGACGAGGGCGAGCACAAGACCGGACTGGTCGAATATGACGCCGACGACAGCGATAATGAGGCCGACACGTACGAGCGAGAGTTGAATGAGAACGAGGACGATGCCCAGTCGAGCGACGAGGGCGAAAGCGAGGAAGGGGGTGTATATGCGTACACCCATCCGATCAGCTATACAGCGTATGGCTCGGCGTCTGGGGACTTGGAAGACTCAGACGATAGCCCTTCGTCCTCTTCTTCCTCGCATTTTGCCCAGCCCGCTCCTCTTCCCGTCGAGCTCATCAGCGTCCCACGGCCCCACCCAGACACCTCCCGTTCGCTTGAGCCGATCAGCCTTGGAATGTACGGCTCGTCGTCCCCGGACGACTCAGATGACGGTTCCTCCTCGTCCTCCTCTTCTTCCTCCTCTCTCGCCAACCCCGTCAATGCATCCCAGGACGCCACTGGTATGGACGCCGACACGGATGACGAGCCCCTCGACCCAGTCTACGCTGCAACAAGCGACTTCTGTACCCCCTGCAGCGCCTAAAGCGCTCGCCGTCTCCTTCTCTTCCTCTCCTCGTGCGCATCTTCTCTTTCCTCTTCTCATCGCACCTCATACACCGTGACATCGGGTCTCAAGCTTCAAGTTTCGTTTATGCGTCATGAATGCTATGTATGCCATGTCTGTCTCCGCTATATGTCTTCTTCTCTCTTTCGCACGTTAGTCTTTATTTTCGGCATTAATCGTAGGTATAATCCCTCGCTATTGTCGTAGATACACCAAATTTCTGTCTCTCGGGGTTTTGTATAGTATCTAGTGTTCGATTTGCGCAATATATCGTGTTAGGTGACTTTGAATGCGTGATCGTGGAGGATAAAGCAGTAACGGAATCATTGCGACATCCTCACTTGCCCGGGATTGTTCAATACTGAATGCTGAACACGATAACGAGATGCGTACTCTGTCTTTCACACAACTCATAGTCACAACCCCACGAACCTTCCGCATTCATGTACCTGCTACAATATTTGATATAATACAGTAAACGGTGAACAATAGGTACTAAATGTGAATAGTTTTGCGTCTAGATTCCTCCCATAATCGCCCAATCGCCTGCCGAGTGTCCATTGTCGCTGTTCGCCTTCATTCCAGCTGGTACGACATAGCTTCCCGGTCGAGACTCATCACCCTCCCGTATTCAAGCAACAACCTACACGAACCACAAGCCATCACATCAGTTACCCGTGCTTCCAATCCCCTATCCTTCGGGGGAATGAACCACTCACCTAAACAGATATCCGATCATATCCTCCTTCCTCCGGTATGTCTTGCTCCACTCCCTCCCCACCTCCGCCATCTTCCGCGCCATCTCGTCGTGATTGCCCTTCCCGTCCATACCGCCGCGGAAGAACGCAAAGATATCGTACAGGTCCGAGAGGTCGACTTGAATGGGAACGTAGTGGACCCACGGCTGAATGCGCTCTAGCCACCTATACATGGTCGACGTCAACGTAGGGAGGGGTGAGAAGTAAGAGAGGGACGGGAGGGGCAATAGGACATACCATTCCGGGTAAATCGTTGCTTTGGAAACAAGCGAGTTTGTCGTGATCAGCCTCTTGAACCGACTCGACCAGCTGTTTCTGTCCACCTTCGCGCGCTACGTTAGCGCATAAATAAGCTAGAAGTATGAAGGGTGCGTACGTCGATGAAGTATTTATGCGCCCCAACGCCTGCATCATGAAACGGCACATGCGGCATCCACTCGAACTTGTGCTCCAAAAGCTCGCAGTACTCGGGCGCACACGCAATCGGGCTGCCCGCGAACTTGATATCAAAGAACGCCGTATTCACAAGCCGCATGGGCGCGTCCACAAGTTTATACGGCGGCGATTCACTCTGCGGGTGGTCATTCCCAATCGGCACCCTCAACAGCACATCCCCCTCCATATCGTTCGCCAGCCTCACGAGCTGCGGGCGCTGCGAGTACCGCCATAGCGTGTCCGCGATGAACGTCAGCCCCGTGTTGCTCCCGCGCCAGAACATCCGCTCGTCCGTCTTGTTCGCCCACGGCGGGTCATGCTCGCGCGCGCGGGCGCACGTCGTCCACCCACGAGGCGAGGCTCGGCAGCTGGATGTTGTGTGTGGACCACGGTGTTGCAGTGCGTCGCCTGCGCAGACATGAGCGATTGCGCGTGGGGGGGTCGTCGGGGGGTAGGGCAGGAATTGGGCGTGCGCGAAGAAGAGGTGCGGGGTGTAGCAGGGGTCCATGGCGCGGTGGTGGTCGAAGATGAAGGTCTTTTCCTCGCGTGGGGGTGGCCGTTTGGCTTGATCGATAATCTTGCCTTTGCGTGCGGGCGAGTGTGGCGGGCAGGCAGACGCAAAGCCCAGCCGCGGCATCTTCAGGAAGACGGCGAGATGGACGTCTGAATGGAAAAAAAGTTGGTTTGCGACTGTCGACTGAAAGGGAGGGGCTCACATTTCCCAGCGGCAGCAGCATTCAGTGCAGCAGTCTTGACCTCGTAGTCGGATACCAAATTCGGGCTGTCGTGCGGTGAGACAGGAATGCGAAAGGGCGGGAGCATGTGTTCGACAGGCTTCAGAAGGTTGAAGAGGCCTTGGTACCCACTGATCAACGCCTCCATGGGCATCGGATTGACGCGGGAGCGCACGACATTGGAAATTCCTACCGACGCGTTGGGCTCCTTGGCGATGATGTAGGCGTCCGGGATGTTCTCTTGTGCTGCCTGTATTTGCAGGAGGTCGCGCGGTCGTGTGCTCCAGAACGGCTCCAAGTCTTTGTAGATAGAGTCGTACTCGTCGGGGAGCTTGACGTCGTTGTCCTGGACGTACTGCCACCTGCCGTAGTTCACCGTAAGTCAGAGCTGCCAGAGAATAGAGATGCATCGGCAACGTACCAGTTGTCGAACCCTATAGGCAGCAAGTGTTTATACCAGCGTTTGTACTTAGCGACGGCCTCGCTCAGGGACTTCTTGCTCGTCCTCTCTTGCTTGCACTCCCATTCCTTCTTGGTGCGCTCAGTGAGCTCGATGACTGGATGTATCCTCGAGCAGGCTGTCTGCTCGCGAGAAATCGGCAGTTGGCGGGCGACACCAGGATATCAGAGCCTGAACCCGTAGGGCGATGGAAATCAACAACTCGCGGAGGTATATTACGGTGAGGAAGAGGGCGAAGGCGACGAGGAGGAGGAGGGTTTGATGGCCTTGCCATTGCGGGAGCACCTTGCGAATCTGAAGCTTCATCGCCCCGCCGCTAAGGCTGGGATGGGATGTGAGTAATAGCAATGGTGATGGAGAGGGCTATGGTTGGCCGCCGAATAAGGGTAGACTATTTCAAAGTGGTCTTGGGATGGGCAGCTCGGATAGGGAACACACATTGAAGCACTTTCACCTGTAAAGGGACGATCGAGTAAGAACCTTTCATGACTTGTCCGGGTGAGAAATGAATTAATGACGACGGAGACGGTTCCTAAAGCTACATTTACAGACAACGTGGAATTTGCGCGTGTCTCTCAGAATATGTGGGGGCAACGAAGGTGCGCGGGAAATATGCAAATAGGCGCACACAATAGGTACTCAACGACTCTTCGACAACTGTCCCGACTAGGAAACCCTCTCAACGTCATCAGCACGCAGACTCCAGCGGTCGCAGCACCGACCACTTCGTCTCCCCCTGTATGTCATCAACAGAGCCCGAGGCAGGCGCCGATGAGACGCAAGAGCTTTAGCACAACAAAGCGAGTCCAAAACCCTGTATAGCACTGACACAGACTCACCAACAACCTTAGCCCGCGCCACCCACACCAAATGCAGCCTCTACCCACACACGAGACGCCGTCGTTGTACCACCCTCTGCCGCTCCTCGGGGCCGGCGTCACGCTACCAGGACCACCCGAATTCCGACTTGGGGAAGCGCCAACTCGGGAGCTGCCAGGGGCATCAACTACGACGTCGTGCTGGGTCCTCGGAGAGGCCTGGTTTCAGCCTGCGCAAACCACGGATTACCTGAAAGAGCAATCAAGTGAATCTACAAACGACTTACCTCGCATACAAGTCGCGGCAGCGGAAGTTGCAGCCGAGTACATCAGAACAGCGACGACGACGACGACGACTCGTTGAGTGCGAACGCCGGCGTTGGGGACGACTTGGGGGGGATTCGAAGGCGAAGATGAAGGGTGATGAACAGTCTGGCTAAACTGTAGACCGTGGTCATACTAAGAGGAATCTGAAATAGGGTGGGTAGACCGTGAGCGAGAAACGGTACAATCGATGAACGGAGTCGCCCACGTCAAAGGCCCCTGACCACGGCGCGAGCTTGTTCACAGCAGATCGAACATAGGCAGCGTGTCGTGCCTTGGTGGACAATATACTTGCGGCCACAGTAAGGTAGGTCTTGTCCTCGATGAACGCAGCAGCACCAATGTATGCCGACACGCCTATTTCAAACGCATTTTGCGAGCAACATCGTTTTATGCAGTCCATGCCCTCAAGCAAATACTTACCAACGCCCTCCAGAACTTGACTCAGGGCCGCGAACGACCTGGGATCAATGTACGGACTGTGATACACCGACGTCAGCTGCACTCGCAGTCCAACCAATTCAAAAATCATCACAAGAAGTAGTCGCACGGCTTCGTCGCTCTGTCCTCAAGGACGGCGCTTAGCAGCTGCACGTGGGCCTTCTCGTGTTCGGAGACCTCGACAAAGCGCGCACGAGCAGATGGCGGCAAGCCGGCATTGGCGAAGGCCTTCTCGTCGAATTTCGCAAGGGCACCCGCGTAGAACGCGTTCTTAAGGTGCTCGAGCGCCAGTGCATAATTTAGCACCGTGACATCTACAAATGAAGTCCGGATCAGATGATAGATCAAGTTGTTGGAGTGAACAGCGTCAGCTTACCGTCCGGGGCTGCGCGGGTCTTGAGTTGCGGAGCACCATGTACGCTGCTGGTAGCGACAGCGGCAAAGATGGCGAGGGCGAAGACAGATTTCATGGTGAGCGTCGGAATTGGAAAGTGCGAATGAATCTAGTCCCTTCGCCAAAATTGCTGGCCTTTATATATACGAACCAAGCAGTACCCTATTCAAGGCCTCCTCGGGGAGGATCAACTCCCAGGAATAAATGATACGAGTTCGGGGCAACGTTCATGTTCATTAAAGTGTGCTTTCATCAAAAGTATAAGTTGCCGCAAGTCGATGCATGGCTGGTAGATTTGACACTACAAAAACTACAGGAATCAGTTGTACTAGAAGCCGTAGCCTATCGAACAGTATTGCAGAAGCAACTTCCACCTGAATTGATGTCGAGGAGGGGAGATTGCTGAGAACGACTCGAGTATTGGTCGATAGAAGGTGCGTTGCTCGTAATGTTGACTCCATACTATGTGCCCAAGGTGATCAGCGTGATACCGCGGGGACGGGGACTAATGCCAGAGATGGAAGGGGAGGGAATCCACCGCGTGGTCGAGTGATCTTCGTACTTCGTGCTTCAGTTGGTCTCGGGCACGGAAACATGTGTGCGGAACTCAGTACATAGGGAAATGGTGGTCGAGCAACGTCATGGTTTCTCGGCGTAGCATGCCAGCGGTTGACAGAGGTTGCAGCGAGCGGGGTAGGTATCCGCGCCAAGATAGCATCTGCCACGCCATCGTAAAAAGGCAATAGCCGGCGTCTACTTCTTCGCCTCATGTAGGCGCGAAGTTGTATTCGCCGTGTGAATGCGAGGACCGGGAAGGGTGTGTTCCCACCAAAAGACGAAGTAAGAAAGAACGAATGAGCGCAATCCGAACGTCACGTGACGAACGGAACGGAGACGGAACGCGAACCAGACAGCGCCGCGTGCGACTGCTGGACTCGACTTCGCAACGCAACTGAGGGGGAAATAAGCTTCTTGTTATTATAGGTAGATAGGTAGGTACTATATATACTTGTACTACATGTAACTAGACATGCGGAATATGCATGTATGAGTAAGTAAGATAGTACCTAACAAACAATGCGGCCGCAGGTGATGACGGACCGAAAAAGGAAGTAAATGAAACGGTAGAATACGTACAACAAACCATGTATCAGGGGATGAACACAGTTCAATCCCTACACTCATTCGCGCCTTGTTAACGGAGATAAGAGGAGATCCTTAAGCGGCCATGAAATTCTGGGAGCGAGGCATCATGCAGGGCCGCCGTTTGATGTCAGCCCGAGCATCGGTAGAGGAAAACCAGGATTTCTGGTTGAGAGGCAGGTGAATTCAAGCACAGTTGTACGATGATGGAGACGGTAAGAGGTGAGGATGGTGTCTTCCCATCATCAGATGTTGCTCGTGATTGAGTTAATGTCAAACCCGCAGGCACATGCAGGAGGTTCTGGACGCGACGGGAAAATAGAGCCATAAGGATGTCGACTATGGGATGCAGGTAAGGCAAGTACCGTCGATTGAGGACGGGGGCTGTAAGACCACGAGCCAGTGAGACGGCTACAGTGAGACCTGTGAGCGTGTGGCGGGAGATAATCAACCCAGGTGCGCCGTTAGTTTATCACCGCTGAACGCGAGTATCGTGAGGAATTTCGGCTTCCAGGTGAATTACATTCGTGCGTGACCGTGTGCCGCTCGATTCTCGTCTCCTCAGCCCTGTTCTGCACAATCTCACCTCCTTTCGTGGCTTAATCGTTCGTCTCAAACCGCTTCCGTTCCCTTGTAATAGTCCTCCCCTTTCCCTTTCCCTTTCCGCGTTTACCAACCCTTTCCACCCACCGCCTCGGCCTCCGCCCTCAGGGCCCGTCCGAGGTCCACCAGCTAGGCCTCATGACCCCCTTTCATGTGTCGTAAGCCTTGCATGCCACAGCATTGGCTGAACCACACACCAATAGTAAGGAACTCCAGGCACATCGGGCAACTGACGTAGTTGTAGCGAATACCGCACAGTGACAGCGTCTTTGTTGTTGACTGTCGGCGGGTGCGAGTAGCTTTAATGCCCAATATTCGATACATCGCCGTAGTCCCAATGTTCGCCTATCCACCTCTTTCCGCTCTAATTCCACGTCGACGGAATGTTCCAGTGCAGGGCTTGACTGTGTCTCCTCCTGGTGCGTGCTAAGACAGTCTGCCCTCATTTCCCCCCCAATCTGCCAGTCGTGTAAGCTCGCGATATCTGGCTACCCGTATAACACTGAGTCGAGTACTTGAAATCGCGGAGCATGACCTCGTGGAGGTCTGCCACCACGACATGGCTCGGCAGCAACGACAACCCAGAACTCCAGTTGTTGCTATTCTTCCTACTCGTATATATTCGTCAATCGGGATATCTATGGCTAACGAAGAACCACACGTACCTCTTAAGCTATGGCCACTTCTCGTCGCACATCCCTCCCGCTCCTCTTCCCTTCGTTCGTCACCCTTCATTGAGCAGCCGTAGCGCAATATTGAGAGAGAGCCCAAGGCGAGGAGGAGCACACGCCTTACCCTCGCCACAGCATCATTCAACGTATGCAGCGGAAAGGGCTGCGTCGTGAAGGACATAGCAGGGCGACCAACGGTCCTTGCGCGAGCATAACGTTGTTCGTCATTGACTCCTGCTGGAGCTAAGCCTATGAGACGTCAAGAAATAACAAGCGGAGAGAAGGCAAGTAGCTCACAAGCTCAGTGCCGCTGCTATCTACGCTTCAAAGGAGGCAAGTCGAGCCCATTATCGCGGCCCGATCCAACTACGACTTCCATCTGCCATTTCACAAGTCGCGAGCGACACGCTATCTAGGAGTAAAAATCGGACAGCGGCGTCATGTTTTTGCCGCGGTAGTTCAGTGCGGTGGGTCTGGTCTTGTGGAGCGGAGCTCTGAGTTATCATTGGGCTGGATATGAGTGGACCGGTAACGGGCTACTAGCTTGCACACCCCGAGCAACATGTGACAGCCAAAGAGGTTCCAGCGGCAATTCTGCGCATCAGTCCAGCAGTGCAGGAGAATTCATCTTCGGGGCACGCCTCCATGCATCGTGTCCTGCTCGGTACCCTACGATGGGTGGGGTGACCGTCGATCCAATCTCAGATAGCACTACGGCCTTAGATAGAGGCGTTGGTCGAGGGGGAGGGCAAGTTTTGGTCGTTACTGCGTAGAGTTCAAGTCGAACTGCTTGGCTCAGGGGTTCGGGCCAAATAACTCACTTTCGGCGGGACGGGCGCTTGACGCAACAACGTCCATCTTCTATCACCACGAAACTCTATAGTCAACGGGTTGCATGGCCTTCCTGTCTGCATCCCGGAATCTCGATTTCGCAGGCTCGTTGGGCCACCTACGATGGAGTGGACAGCAAGTGAAACGATGCAGGTGACGGTTTGTATGGAAATCGCGGAAGGGTCGCGCGTGTGTTTTGCTGTAGAGTGGTGTGTTCTGGGTTCATCTCATACTCAGTACTCCCCGCTAACCTAAATGGTCGTTTAATTGTGCTAGTGGGCGAAACCAGGCGCCCTGGTCCTGTTTAGATCAATTCGACCGCGACATCTCGACGCGCACACCCAATGATACGTCGCACTGAATTCTCTCAAATGCAGACGCTAGTACGGCGGCACGGTAAGCGATGCGCCCCCCTTCTGCTTTCCATCCACCAAGTTGCCGCAGACGCGTAAACTTCACATCAAGAATACGTGTATTTTGGCCATGGAGAGACGACGGTAGGTAAGCATTTCGACTCACTGGTAAATCCTTGTGCCATGGGAAGGTGCGCTACCGCCCAATCCATGCGACCCAGCACCGCTAATTAGCGATAGTCATGCCAAAGTTGTGGAGCTTGTCCTCGATCTCTTGTGCCGGATCTTCGGGACCCTCCAAGTCGGCGTGGCGCGCCTTGCCTTGATGACACCGAGCGTCCCCGTATTCCTTTACCTAGCCCACAAGCTTTTCTTCATGCTACTCGCAGTCGTTCATCGGGCATGTCATTGGCCCTACACCGATGGACCATTTCGCCATCAATCCCGTGCTACTACCCGGATGCACTCATCGACGGTGAGGAATCTCCCACTCTCCGCCCTGCCCTGAGTACGATTTGACGAAGAACACCCAGGTTATACCCCGGCGACGACAAGGCGGACACTCGGTGAGAACAGGGCTGTAGGATACCCCCGATGGGACGTTCGACGAGAGGAGGCAGATGGGTATCGGCACCTGCACAAGCGCGTCAATGAAACACTGACCGTCTGGATATTGCCTCCCATCATGGCCTGGTCGGACGTAGACGTTCCTACCGTTCCTACGCCCCTTCGTCCTCGGTCACCGACCCACCACCATAGCGCGCCATTTAGCGGCGTCTGCTTCCCATCGAAGCAGGATCTCCCGCTCATGCTTCAACTCGGCTTGAAATGCCACGTACGCATTTGTCGGCCCTCGGAGCTCTACGCCCTCCCCCACCTCCTATCGTCGTCGCTGCTGTAACACGGTGTTTGCGTTGAGCCCCTTCCTCATATCATGGATGAGGTCATCCCGGATCAGGCACCCCGCACCTAAAGGAACTCGAGAAGGGCCTCGATGATCTCCCTGCGCCCATCATCCCAGTTTCTGCACATTCGTTCCTTGTACATTCTGCGCCTAGCCTTCAATCAGCCCTTCGCGCTCAAGCAACACTTCTAGTGTCAACTTCGGGCGTTGGGGACTCTTGCTAGAAGAAAATGTCAGCGTTGTGAATGCGATATAAATACGAGGTTGAGCAGGAGGCGGGGCCTCGTGGTAGAGTTCATAGAATATACGCTAGCCCAAATCCACAACTATGTGGAGGAAACGTAAGGCAGGAATGAACATATATAAATGGGCATTCGAGTATGTAGAACGCTGTAGCACATTAAGAATCTGACATGAAGAAGTCTTCGCTGGAAAATGCTGAGAAGTTGTCCATAGCCAAACCATCCCAATTCCCCGTCCGAAGTGATGGTCGCTTGCTCGCTTGTTCCATGTATACCCCCGACGCATCATGCATCGCCGGATCCCACCTACGCTTCAGTCATCCTTCGGTTCGAGGTATGTAAGAGCTTCCCCACCGCGGTCTGGGAAGAGTATTGTCGAGGAGAGAAGACATCATCGATGACATTATTTGCGTGTCTGGCTGGGCTGCAACTGATAAACGGGACGGAATTAGAATAAAATTAAAACTAGTGGATTATGGGGTACTTTGGTTGGTATTATAGCACCCTCCTACGTTGCTGTTGTAGATAGGACCAGAAAAGATGTCGCCTGTTACTTGGCCCGTTAATTGGAGTGGACCATGGAGCGGACCATTGACGTTGAGGATGATCACGGAGCCATTGACAGTAAGACCCGTTCCAGCCACTGAGGAATTGGTCCCGGTCAATGTTGCCATTCCATTGTTGGAGACGTTGAGCGTCTGAGCGTGATACGAAGAATTGTGAATGCTGCCGTCTGTTGGTGGGGAGCGGGGGATGTCGAGATGGATATTGTTGAGGGAGGAGAATGTGTTGGGGTGGGATGGGGTGAATGTGATTGGGGTTATATTCAACTGGATGGATAGGATGTGCGACTCAGGGTCATCATCGAAATCGAAGCCCGGATAGTCCCAGTAAAGGGCAATGCCTATTTCAAGTCTGAGGGAGCGCAGGCAAGAGTCTCTCTGAGAGAAAGGGGAGCTAGTATGGCGCACAATTCGTGTTTCATGATAGGGCGTGTCCCATGAAAAGTCAGAATGCGAGAGGCCTTGTTGAATCGCTTTGTGCTGGGCTAGACCGAATTGTCAGTTTGAGAATTGCAGTTGAGGCGAGTCCGTACCATGATCTTGTTTGACAAGGAGAGGCATGAATTCATAGGCAACTTTTGTGAGGTCAGTGACGACGTCATTTTCGTTGCCTCGCCATAGAGCAGGGTTAACATCAATCACTTCCCACTGAGCGTATCAATCAGAGAGGTCAACATAGACTGAGACACAGTTACCTCAAGATCTTGTTGAAATCCAAGGAGGTCATTCCACTCATCGTGATTGATATATTCGACGACAACACTCAATTTGAGAGGATTGATTATATATTGAAATTGCTACACAATTTAAGCGCTAAGCCGTGGCGATCATATCATCATGAAAGACATGCTTGCCTTGCGAACCACAAACTTAGTTGTGCTGGTGCCAAATCCGGCATCCCGTTTGATCTCCAAGTGAGCAATCTCATCCTGATACTTCATCTCCTCCACAAGATTTACGACCTCATCATAGTCAATGAGGACGTTGGTACGCGGTGGTCCCCCGTCCCGCTCTTCGTACTCCACAAGTAGGTCTCCGAACATCGTCTCATCGATATACCTACATGCATGATATCATAGCAACTCGCACCAGACTGCAAGCAGATATATGCTCACGGAGGGGGAGAGGGTTTCCACACCAGAGATCTCGGACAATTGTGGATTATGTGCAGTTTCACGTCATCCTCAACGTTTCCGAACTTGTCGTAAATCCGGACCTTAGACCCCGGGGTTCAACGAGAATCAAAGTCGAGCAAGACTTCTAGAATGGATGGTAAGCCCTCTCGCCCGACTCGACTCCAACAAAACAACCTTCGAGATATACAAAGTACTGGGTTCTAAACCGCGCTTAAGCGTCTGCTGAAAATTATTGTTGTTGATTTGGTACTCACATAATCCCCTTATCCTCATCATCTGCATAAAATGACGGCATAATTGGAGATGATGAAGGTCGTCCGACGAGGTATCGACTGAGTACTGCGCTCTTAGTTCGCGAAATGCTGAAGGCAGATGGTGGTGGTACGAAAGAGACTCGATGAGCATCTTTCGCGCCGAAATACAGCTTTACCAGCGCTCTCGACCTCATGGGAGCCACACCAGATCTCGCACAGCCAGGAATGCCATTCAAATCACGAAAGCTGTATCCAATCAATGATCTACCCGTTACGTCCATTCTAATGCTGTTAAGCAGCGATCGTCGAAGAAAAGCTAGTACCATCCCATCCCATCCCTCCGCACTCGCTGTAGTCAACCCAGAATCTCTTCTCTCGTCGTAAAGCGAAAATCCACCCTCGACACGCTCCACACTACTATGCGGACCTCAAGATTCTGCCCTAGCGGCAATCTGTCGATGTCCAAGAACCATCAGGTTCTCTTTGATCAATGGTCCTGCCGGCGAGCATGTTAGGCATCTAATAGGACGGTCCGGACCTCCCGCAATCCCATATGCGTAGTCATACTAATAGACATAGATAGGGACATGCAGCCATGCGCGAAGCTTCGTGTCTCAGCGTTTTGGCAGACGAGCAGGCGGGCAGCGGTATCGCCGTCTCAGCCTGGGACGTCTGCGTGGATTCAGGCGGGGGTCTAGAGTTTGATACATATAGTGTGTATTCCGTACTCACCACATGCCCAGGGTACGCTGCGGTAACGTACCCGCGACAATACCCATTGAGGGTACCAACTGGCCGAAGTCGGGGTTAACGGCGGAGCCCCCATTGCGCCTCATTTTTCCCTCAATTGATGATCTTCACACCGTTTAATCTTTGCTTCCCCCCTCTCACAGCACAACGACCCCGCCCTAGTGTAGGTTGCTACTGTCGTCATGCCGTCCCGTCGTTACCAATCTCCTCCCCCCCGCGACCGAGAGCGAATACCGCCATAGAAAGTAGGGCGGGATTTCGTCGGGATCCAGGATCCGAGGTAGTGCAAGGACGCCCTACTTACTGATTTAGGTCGCTGTCGATTTGAAAGCCTCGCGCACATCGTGTTCGTATCGTTCACGGGGGCACCAAGGTCCAGCAAGCGAGCGAAGGAACATATGAATTAGATTGTCCGACAATGATAAGGTACATCTTCCGAACCGATTTTTTACCTTGCTTTACTTCCAAGTGCGTTCGCTCAGAATGCAAGCAAGAGTAAACAAGTCCGTGCCTGGCACGCGTGTTGAAACACTCATTTTCCACACCTTCTCTCCCTGCTGAACCGCATGCTCCAGTTCTCAAGTTGCTTGAACCTGGTCAAGAAAGAGCGTCTACGAACATTTGCCGGAGGCGCTCTCGTTATGCCGAAAAGACACCAAGAAGATGTAGAGGTTGATCCTTATCGTCCACGCCCGCGTCGTGCTTACCAGCAAGAAGGCGATAGTTATAGCTCGTATGGCCAGGCTCGGAGGTACAGGGACCAACGTGGTGGTGAGGCCGAACGCCGAGAAGGTTCGTCTCGAAGGAGACGTGATGAGGACGATAGACATTGGAGACCTCGACATGGAGACAGGGACTATAGGTGTCGGGACAGTGGTAGCGGAACATATAGGACGACTCGGTGAGTGTCCAATAACTGGATGGAACCGACCGTTTTGATCAACTTCCTACAGCTCGTACCATAGCACCCAGACGCGTCGCGACCGTTCACCCGATCGGTGAATCCCCAAATTGCTGCAAACACTTCGTCGGTCTCATTTAGCTCATTGCGTAGACTTCAACGCGTCGACATACACATCGAGATACGCTTCGGAGATCAGAAAACGGTAGAGAGCGCGGTACAACCCCCACCCAGCCCGCCTCCCGTAGGCAGCTACTGCCTCGCGAACCAGCCGCAGATAGGATAACGCGGAGTCGACCACCATTGTTGGCACCATCCCTCCCTCCCCGTG
This sequence comes from Pleurotus eryngii var. eryngii, assembly GCA_029467805.1. NCBI lineage: Eukaryota > Fungi > Basidiomycota > Agaricomycetes > Agaricales > Pleurotaceae > Pleurotus > Pleurotus eryngii. Next base: position 37,862 of record SZVJ01000028.1, on the reverse strand, counting down.
AGCTGCAGAAGAACGACGAGGGAAGTCGTCATCGCCGCCTCGTCACAAATCAAAATTGCCGCCTCGGGAACCGGCCGCTGACAGAGCACTCCCATCCCAAGTCCTTGTAGAAGAGCAAGAGCCTACGTCTCAGAAACTCGATGTGACTCTGAAACCCTCAATCACCCTATCACAACTCACCGACTTGCGTAAACTTCTTGTTTTGGATTTGAACGGAACGCTTGTCCTACGGTCGCCATATAAGCCGCCTCCCAAGGGGTCGGCACACAACCCGGATGCTAACCCGGATGGTCCATGCCCGCTTCGTACTGTTTTTCCTCGACCGTTTTTGCCGTCGTTTCGGGAATACCTGTTTCACCGGAGGACGAAAGAATGGCTCGATACGATGGTTTGGAGTAGTGCGCAGCCGCACAGTGTAGAGGACATGGTCCATCGAGCGTTCTGTGACCCTGAGTTAGCAGGAGCGAAGAGCAAAGATGAGCTAGTCAGCTCCGGAAGGTTTGTTGCGGTATGGGCACGAGACACTCTTGGGCAACCAAGCAATATGTATCGTGAGTTCTTTCATCATGCCCTACCCGTCTCGCCTCTGAGAATATCTATCTCATTAAGTCCAGAAAACGCAGACCACAAAAAATCTGGAGACTCCATGGAAGCATTTTCAAGGGTCCGAGGGAGTGCAGCATTCGGCGTCATCTACTCTGTTGTTGGACGATTCGCCGCTGAAGGCACGTCTGCAGCCTTGGAATCACCTCTGCGTGAAAGAGTATACAAGTGAGATGAGGCTTGCAGATTTACAAGTCGTTTCTGAAGACGTGCGTGATTCGATTCAGAAATGTGAGCCATGCTTTACTAACGATGCTCTTCACAGTCGACACCTTCTTACGACATCAATGCCTACTACAACCTGGATTTAACGCTGCTCGCCGTGATCGGTGCCTTGCATGCAATCAAATGGGAGAGTAATGTTGCTGGATGGGTTCGGAGTGGGGGACTTTCGCTGAAAGGCGCAGATAGCGCTGAACCGCCCCGCGTAGAGGACTCTCAATTTCTATCAAAGTCGCGTTCTGTGGGCCCCGCCCCTGATCTCCGCCCTTCCTCTCCGCCTCCAGCTTCTCCTGTCGAAGTCGAGCACACCGCTGAAGAGAGAGTCGCGGGGGGAATGTGGTTCGAAGAATCTCCCAGTGTGATCGCACGGGCTACCCGAGGGCTAAGCGCGTTGAAGGAACTTGGTTTAGAGGTCGTGACCGGCATCGTACCGGTTGAAGGGGAGGAAAGGAAGAAGCTGAAGAAGAAAGATAGGAAAATGAGGCTTGAGGCGCTGCCCGCTTGATGAAGAACCGCCTAGCTTTCCGCCCCACCCGTTGCTCCGCAGCACGTCACATTCTCGGATTACATCTATACCAATTGCGCAAATGTTTTTGTTTCTGCAAAGACGTTATAATCATGATAAATACTAATACCGCCTTCTACGTATTGTTTGCAAGCTCCTTCAGTTTCATACCATCTTCCTTCGATGTCCGCATGATTTGTTGGGTATAGTTTATATCTTTCTACTTCAGACTGTTATGCCGTCCCGTTACTAATCTCCCCCCCTTGGCGACATACCGCCATAGAAAGTAGGGCGGGATTTCGTCGGGATCCGGATCCGAGGTAGTGCGGGGACGCCTTGTTTACTGATTTAGGTCGCCCCGAGTCTGGTTACTTCCAAGATAGTTTGGGTATGAGGTAGGAGAGTCATATATATATATAATTTTGCTCAGCTAACTTGTATGTCGTCTAGTAGACACTTTCGGTGGCCCAGCGATTCGAGATAGTTGAGAGCTCTTCTCTATCACGTGTGGCTGGCGTGCTGCTCCAGCACGGGTTCAGCCAGAAACCTCTGACTGCGTTTTTGCGAAACCATGCTGTGAAGGCAGCACCAATCCGTATATCTGTCGTATAGCCAACCAAGCCCAGCAGACCTCTGGAGGCGTAGGCGTCCATCGGTGTTCGGCCTGGCTATGCACTACTGGTCAATCCGCCATTGAAGCACGGCTTCAGCCGAATATGTCGTTTCGTGTGAGGGGTGCATTTGTACGTTCTTTCTAGAAAGGTGCGTAGGCTGAGTGTGCTAGAATCCTTTGCTTATGGCGCCCGTAGACCATGTGTTCTGTGAAGAGGCCAACCGAGCGCGCACCAACGACAGGACAAGCACCCCCCGACTTCTGGAACCCTCGAAGATTGTCACGCTCGTTGGCCCTCTCTGATATTCACATCCAATCCCGAACGAGATACCGAAGGAGCTTGTCTCCCGTTTCGGGATACCCCACATCTCCCGATGGCGACCAATGCTCGGACGACCCTGAGACTTGCATGGGCCCTCTGCACCAGTAACAAAGGACGACCCTTGGTGGCCATTTCAAGTGGCTTATATCAAGCCGCAGGTATAAATAACAGTACACTGTAGTTAGTTAAAGGTGAAGCCATATTTTGTCCGTCGTCCTTCCTCTTCTGCAGTTTTCAATCTACCGAAGCCCCCCCCACCAAAATGTCTAGCCCATTGTTTTCCCCTCCCTCTTCCCCTCAGCGCTGGACGCCGTTGAAGAGGCGAAATATGAAGTCTTCCACAGGCCGCCCAGGCAAGGAAATGCGGGCGGGCAATGTGAAAGCCTATCAAGAGGAAGATACCCATGCCACGACTAGGAGCATCTTAAGCTATTGACATCGCCCCAGTCATTACGCTAAACTCACCCCGCGCACCATAAAACCCCAAAGAGAAGATCCTGTGGGAATGTGGGATGACCATACATCCCGCTGGCCGGCCTCGACAGGCATTTGAAGACGCACCCTAGCCACGCTTCGGAGTTGTTGACTTCGGAAGACAAAGTCCCTATCGCCCTGGTGGGGCGACTCCCCGCCGGAAGACGGGGGCTAAGGGTGTCCCCATGACCAAGCCAAAGAGAGCCCCCGGTGCGGATGCTTTCAAGGTGAGCAAGCGGCACATCGCTCCGCTCCCTTCCCGTGTGCGAGTGCCTATCCCCTCCCAGCGAGTTCAAAGCCCAGCTGTACCGCGAGTGGGAGCCAAGCCCGCAGTCCGGCATGCAAAGCAACGTCTCACTAGGCGACAGTACCACCGCTACGTGTTCTTCAACTCGAGTGGCGACGAGGAGGTCTCCGCCGGCTCCAGCACAGAAGACGAGGGCGAGCACAAGACGGGACCGGTTGAATATGACGCCGACGACAGCGATAACGAGCCCGACACGTACGAGCGAGAGTTGAATGAGGACAAGGACGGTCGCCAGTCGAGCGACGAGGATGAAAGCGAGGGGAAGGGCGATTATGTGCACACCCATCAGCTTGAACCGATCAGCTATACAGCGTATGGCTCGGCGTCTGAGGACTCAGACGACTCAGACGATACCGCTTCGTCCTCTTCTTCCCCGCATCTTTCCCAGCCCGCTCGTCTTCCCGTCGAGCTCATCAGCGTCCCACGGCCCCACCCAGACACCTCCCGTTCGCTTGAGCCGATCAGCCGTGGAATGTACAACTCGTCTTCCTCGGACGACTCAGATGATGGTTCCTCCTCCTCTTCCTTGTCTTCTTCCTCTCTTGCGAAGCCTGTCAATGCCTCCCAGGACGCCACTGGTATGGATGTCGACACGGACGACGAGCCCCTCGACCCAGTCTACGCTGCAACAAGCGACTTCTGTACCCCCTGCAGCGCCTAAAGCGCTCGCCGTCTCCTTCTCTTCCTCTCCTCGTGCGCATCTTCTCTTTCCTCTTCTCATCGCACCTCATACACCATGACATCGGGTCTCAAGCTTCAAGTTTTGTTTATGCGTTATGTATGCTATGTATGCCATGTCTGTCTCCACTACATGTCTTCTTCTCACTTTCGCACGTTAGTCTTTATTTTCGGCATTAATCGTAGGTATAGTCCCTCGCTATTGTCCTAGTATAGTCCCCCTTAATCGTAGATACACCAATTGTTTGTTGCTCGGAGTTTTGTATCGTATTTAGTGTTCGATTCGTGCAATATATCGTGTTAGGTGACTTTGAATGCGTGATTGTGGAGGATAAAGCAGTAACGGAATCATTACGAGCACTTCACTTGCCCGGGGCTCATTTTCATCGTTCAATACTGAATACTGAACACGATAACGAGATGTGTACTGTCTTTCACACAACTCATAGTCACAACCCCACGAACCTTCCGCATTCATGTACCTGCTACAATCGTTGATATAATATAGTAAACGGTGAACAGTAGGTGCTAAATGTGAGTAACGTTGCTTCTAGATTCCTCCCATAATCGCCCAATCGCCTGCCGAGTGTCCAGGAACGACATAGCTTCCCGGTCGAGACTCATCACCCTCCCGTATTCAAGCAACAACCTACACGAACCACAAGCCATCACATCAGTTACCCATGCTTCCGATCCCCTATCCTTCGGGGGAATGAACCACTCACCTAAACAGGTACGCAGTCATATCCTCCTTCCTCCAGTATGTCTTGCTCCACTCCCTCCCCGCCTCCCCCATCTTCCGCGCCGTCTAATCATGGTTCCCCTTCCCGTCCAGATCGCCGCGGAAGAACGCGAAGATATCGTACAGGTCCGAGAGGTCGACTTGGATGGGAACGTAGTGGACCCACGGCTGAATGCGCTCTAGCCACCTGTACATGGTTGCCGTCAACGTAGGGCCGGGTGGGAAGAGAGGGATGGAGGAAAATAGGACGTACCATTCTGCGTAAATCGTTGCTTTGAAAACAAGCGAGTTTGTCGTGATCAGCCTCTTGAACCGGCTCGACCAGCGTTTCCGTCCACCTTCGCGCGCTACGTTAACGTTTAAATAAGCTAGAAGTATGAAGGGTGCATAAGTCGATAAAGTATTTATGCGCCCCAACGCCTGCATCATTAAACGGCACATGCGGCGTCCACTCGAACTTGTGCTCCAAAAGCTCGCAGTACTCGGGCGCACACGCAATCGGGCTGCCCGCGAACTTGACATCAAAGAACGCCGTATTCAAAAGCCGCTTGGGCACGTCCGTATGCTCATACGGCGGCGATTCACTCTGCATGTGATCGTTCCCAATCGGCACCCCCAACCGCACAACCCCCTCCATATCGTTCGCCAGCCTCACAAGCTGCGGGCGCTGCGAGTATCGCCACAGCGTGTCCGCGCTGAACGTCAGCCCCGTGTTGCTCCCGCGCCAGAACATCCGCTCGTCCGTCTTGTTCGCCCACGGCGGGTCGTGCTCGCGCGGGCGGACGTCGTCCACCCACGAGACGAAGCTCGGCAGCTGGATGTTGTGGTGGACCATGGTGTTGCAGTACGTCGCCTGCGCGGACATGAGCGATTGCGCGTGGGGGGTCGTCGGGGTGTAGGGCAGGAACCGGGCGTGCGCGAAGAAGAGGTGCGGGCTGTAGCAGGGGTCCATGGCGCGGCGGTGGTCGAAGATGAAGGTCTTTTCCTCGTGTGGGGGTGGCCGTTTGGCTTGGTCGATGATCTCGCCTTTGCGCGCGGGCGGGTGTGGCGGGCAGGCAGACGCAAAGCCCAGCCGCGGCATCTTCGGGGAGACGGCGAGATTGACGTCTAGATGGGAAAAAAGTTGTTTGCGACTGTCGACTGAAAGGGAGGGGCTCACATTTCCCAGCGGCAGCAGCATTCAGTGCAGCAGTCTTGACCTCGTAGTCGGATACCAAGTTCGGGTTGTCGTGCGGTGAGACAGGAATGCGAAAGGGCGGGAGCATGTGTTCGACAGGCTTCAGAAGGTCGAAGAGGCCTTGGTAGCCGCTGATCAACGCCTCCATAGGTATCGGATTGACGCGGGAGCGCACGACATTGGAGATTCCTACCGACACGTTGGGCTGCTTGGCGATGACGTAGGCGTCCGGGATGTTCTCTTGCGCTGCCCGTATTTGCAGGGGGTCGCGCGGTCGTATGCCCCAGAACGGCTCCAAGTCTTTGTAGATAGAGTCGTACTCGTCGGGGAGCTTGACGTCGTTGTCCTGGACGTACTGCCACCTGCCGTCGTTCACCGTAAATCAGAGCGGCTGGAGAGTAGAGATCATCGGCAACGTACCAGTTGTCGAACCCTATAGGCAGCAAGTGTTTATACCGGCGTTTGTACTCAGTGACGGCCTCGCTCAGGGTCTTGCTCGCCCTCTGGTGCTTGCGCTCCCACTCCTTCTCGGCCCGCTCGACGAGCTCGACGACCGGATGCCTCCCTCTACGTCTATCCTCGAACAGGCCGTCTGCTCGCGAGAAACGTTGGCGGGCGACGGCAGAATATCGGAGCCTGAACCTCTAGGGCAATGGAAATCAACGACTCGCGGAGGTATATTACGGTGAGGAAGAGGGCGAAAGCGAGGAGGAGGAGGAGGGTTTGATGGCCTTGCCATTGCCGGAGCACCTTGCGAATCTGACACTTCATCGCCCCGCCGCTAAGGCGATATTCGTTGGGATAGGATGTGAGTAATAGTTATGGTGATGGAGAGGGCTATGGGAGGGCGCGGAATAAGGGTGGACTGTTTGAAAGAGGTCTTTTGATGGGCAGCTCTGATACGGAACACACATTAAAGCACATTCACTTGTAAAGGAACGATCGAGTAAGAACCTTTCATGGCTTGTCGAAGCGAAAAATGAATTAATGACGACGGAGACGGTTCCTAATGCTATACAGACAACGTGGAATCTGCACATCTCTTGGAATGTGTTCCTTAATGACGTTGACCGTGAGGAAGTTCGACAACTTTACATAAAGTGGACGATGAAGGTGCGCGGGAAACATGCAAACAGGCACACACAATAAGTACTCAACGACTCCTCGACAGCTGTCCCGACCGATAAACTCTCTCAACGTCATCAACACGCAAACTCCAGTGATCGCAGCATCGACCCACTTCGTCACTGTTAGTATGTCATCGACAGAGGCAGAGGCGGACAGCGATGAGACGCAAGAGCTTTAGCACAACAAAGTGAGTCCAAAAACCCTGTATAGCACTGACAGACTCACCAACAACTCAGCCCGACCCCCGCACTCCGCTCGCCACTCCCATCAAATGCAGCCTCTACCCACACACGAGACGCCGACATTGTACCACCCTCTGCCGCTCCTTCGAGCCAGCATCACACTCCCAAGACCACCTAAATGCCGACTTGGAGAAGCGACAACTTGGGAGCTACCAGGGGCATCAACTACGACGTCGTGCTGGGTCCTCGGAGAGGCCTGGTTTCAGCCTGCGCAAGCCACGGATTACCTGAAACAGCAATCAAGTGAATCTACAAACGACTTACCTCGCATACAAGTCGTGGCAGCGGAAGTTGCAGCTGAGTACATCAGAACAGCGACGACGAGGACGACTCGTTGAGTGCGAACGCCGGCGTTGGGGACGACTTGGGGGGGGTTCGAAGGCGAAGATGAAGGGTGATGAACAGTCTGGCTAAACTGTAGACCGTGGTCATACTAAGAGGAATCTGAAATAGGGTGGGTAGACCGTGAGCGACAATCCCCCACGTCAAAGGCCCCTGACCACGGCGCGAACTTGTTCACAGCAGATCGAACATAGGCAGCGTGTCGTGCCTCGGTGGACAATATACTTGCGGCCACAGTAAGGTAGGTCTTGTCCTCGATGAACGCAGCAGCACCAATGTATGCCGACACGCCTATTTCAAACGCATTTTGTGAGCAACATCGTTTACGCAGTCCATGCCCTCAAGCAAATACTTACCAACGCCCTCCAGAAATTGACTCAGGGCCGCGAACGACCTGGGATCAATGTACGGACTGTGATACACCGACGTCAGCTGCACTCGCAGTCTAACCAATTCAAAAATCATCACAAGAAGTAGTCGCACGGCTTCGTCGCTCTGTCCTCAAGGACGGCGCTTAGCAGCTGCACGTGGGCCTTCTCGTGTTCGGAGACCTCGACAAAGCGCGCACGAGCAGATGGCGGCAAGCCGGCATTGGCGAAGGCCTTCTCGTCGAATTTCGCAAGGGCACCCGCGTAGAACGCGTTCTCAAGGTGCTCGAGCGCCAGTGCATAATTTAGCACCGTGACATCTACAAATGAAGTCCGGATCAGATGATAGATCAAGTTGTTGGAGTGAACAGCGTCAGCTTACCATCTAGGGCTGCGCGGGTCTTGAGTTGCGGAGCACCATGTACGCTGCTGGTAGCGACAGCGGCAAAGATGGCGAGGGCGAAGACAGATTTCATGGTGAGCGTCGGAATTGGAAAGTGCGGATGAATCTAGTCCCTTCGCCAAAATTGCTGGCCTTTATATATACGAACCAAGCAGTACCCTATTCAAGGCCTCCTCGGGGAGGATCGACTCCCAGGAATAAATGATACGAGTTCAGGGCAACGTTCATTAAAGTGTGCTCTCTCATCAAAGTATAAGTTGCCGCACGTCGATGCATGGCTGGTAGATTTGCCACTACAAAAACTACCGGGATCAGTTGTACCAGAAGCCATAGCCTATCGAACAGTATTGCAGAAGCAACTTCCACCTGAATTGATGTCGAGGAGGGGAGATTGCTGACAACGTCTCGGGTATTGGTCGATAGAAGGTGCATAGCTCATATTGTTGACTTCGTACTACGTGCCCAAGGTGATCGGCGTGATACCGCGGGAACGGGGACTAATGTCAGAGATGGAAGGGGAGGGAATCCACCGCGTGGTCGAGTGATCTTCGTACTTCGTGCTTCAGTTGGTCTCGGGCACGGAAACATGTGTGCGGAACTCAGTACATAGGGAAATGGTGGTCGAGCAACGTCATGGTTTCTCGGCGTAGCATGCCAGCGGTTGACAGAGGTTGCAGCGAGCGGGGTAGGTATCCGCGCCAAGATAGCATCTGCCACGTCATCGTAAATAGGCAATAGCCGGCGTCTACTTCTTCGCCTCATTCGCACCTCGTTAATGGAGATAAGAGGAGATCCTTAAGCGGCCATGAAATTCTGGGAGCGAGGCATCATGCGGGGCCGCCGTTTGATGTCAGCCCGAGCGTCGGTAGAGGAACACCAGGATTTCTGGTTGAGAGGCAGGTGGGATCCAAGCGCGGTTGTACGATGATGGCGACGGTAAAAGATGAGGATGGTGTCTTCCCATTCATCAGATATTACTCGTGATTGAGTTAATGTCGAACCCGCAGGCACACGCAGGAGGTTCTGAACGCGACGGGAAAATAGAGCGGTAAGGATGTCGACTATGGGATGCAGGTAAGGCAAGTATTGTCAATTGAGGACGGGGGCTGTAAGACCGCGAGCCAGTGAGACAGCTATAGTGAGACCTGTGAGCGTGTGGCGGGAGATAGTCAACCCAGGTGTGCCGTTAGTTTATCACTGCTGAATGCGAGTATCGCGAGGAATTTCGGCTTCCAGGTGAATTACATTCGTGCGTGACCGTGTGCCGCTCGATCCTCGTCTCCTCAGCCCTGTTCTGCACAATCTCACTTCCTTTCGTGGCCTAATCGTTCGTCTCAAACCGTTTCAATTCCCTTGTAATAGTCCTCCCCTTCCCCTTTCCCTTTCCGCATATACCAGCCCCTTCCACCCACCGCATCGGCCTCCGCCCCCAGGGCCCGTCCGAGGTCCACCAGCTAGGCCTCACGACTCCCTTTCATGCGTCGTAAGCCTTGCATGCCACAGCATTGGCTGAACCACACACCAATAGTAAGGAACTCCAGGCGCATCGGGAGCCTGACGTAGATGTAGCTAATACCGCAGAGTGACAGCATCTCCGTTGTTGACTGTCTGCGGGCGCGAGTAGCTTTAATGCCCAATATTCGATATATCGCCGTAGTTCCAATGTTCGCCTATCCGCCTCTTTCTCCTCTAATTCCACGTCAACGGAATGTTCCAGTGCAAGGCTTGTCTGTGTCTCCTCCTCGTGCGTGCTAAGACAGTCTGCCCTCATTTCCCCCGCAATCTGCCGGTGGTGTAAGCTCGTGATATCTGGCTACCCGTATAACGCTGAGTCGAGTACTTGAGATCGCGGAGCATGACTTCGTGGAGATCTGCCACCGCGACATGGCTCGGCAGCAACGACAACCCAGAACTCCAGGTGTTGCTAGTCTTCCTACTCGTATATATTCGTCAATCGGGATATCTACGGCTAACGAAGAACCACACGTACCTCTTAAGCTATCGCCACTTCTCGTCGCGCATCCCTCCCGCTCCTCTTCCCTTCGTTCGTCACCCTTCATTGAGCAGCCGTAGCGCAATATTGAGAGAGAGCCCAAGGCGAGGAGGAGCACACGCCTTACCCTCGTCACGGCTACAGATGTGCGAACCCTTCCCAAATGTCGTCGAGGCCATGGAGGCTAGGCCGCACGTAGTTGACGACGCTGAGATTTCGCTGAAATCGATCAGCGTGGATATTGGCGGCTGGGTATTATAAAGGATGATGGAGAATAAAAGCGCCATCGTTCAACGTATGCAGCGGAAAGGGCTGCGTCGTGAAGGACGTAGCAGGGCGACCAACGGTCCTTGCGCGAGCATAACGTTGTTCGTCATTGACTCCTGCTGGAGCTAAGCCTATGAGACGTCAAGCAATAACAAGCGGAGAGAAGGCAAGTAGCTCACAAGTTCGGTGCCACTGCTTTCTACGCTTCAAAGGAGGCAAGTTGTGCCCATTATCGCGGCCCAATCCAACTACAACTTCCATTTGCCATTTCACAAGTCGCGGGCGACACACTATCTAAGAGTAAAAATCGGACAGCGGTGTCATGTTTTTGCCGTGGTAGTTCAGTGTGGTGGGTCTGGTCTTGCGGAGCGTCGGGGTCCGTTCGTCGAGCTCTGAGTTATCATTGGGCTGGATATGAGTGGACCGGTAACGGGCTACTAGCTTGCACACCCCAAGCAACATGTGGCAGCCAAAGAGGTTCCAGCGGCAATTCTGCGCATCAGTCCAGCAGTGCAGGAGAATTCATCTTCGGGGCACGCCTCCATGCATCGTGTCCTGCTCGGTACCATACGATGGGCGGGGGGACCATCAATCCAATCTCAGATAGCACTACGGCCTTAGATAGAGGCGTTGGTCAAGGGGGAGAGTTCAAGTCGAACTGCTTGGCTCAGGGGTTTGGGCCAAACAATTCACTTCGGCGGGACGGGCGCTAGACGCAACGTCCCTCTATAGTCAACGGGCTGTGGCCTTCCTGTCTGCGCCCCCGAATTCCTCCTCGTTCACGGATAACCATCGAAATCGATTTCGCAAGCTCGTCAGGCTACCCACGATGGAGTGGACAGCAAGTGAAACGACGCAGGTGACGGTTTGTATGGAAGTCGCGGAAGGGTCGCGCGTGTGTTTTGCTGTAGAGTGGTGTGTTCTGGGTTCATCTCATACTCAGTACTCCCCGCTAACCTAAATGGTCGTTTCATTGTGCTAGTGGGCGAAACCAGGCGCCCTGATTCTGTTTAGATCAATTCGACCGCAACGTCTCGACGCGCGCACCCAATGATGCGTCGCACTGAGTTCTCTCAAATGCAGACGCTAGTACGGCGGCACGGTAAGCGATGCGCCCCCCTTCTGCTTTCTATTCACCAAATTGCCGCAGACACGTAAACTTCACATCAAGAATACGAGTATTTTGGCCATGGAGGGACGACGGTAGGTAAGTATTTCGACTCACTGGTAAATCCTTGTGCCATGGGAAGGTGCGCTACCGCCCAATTCATGCGACCCAGCACCGCTAACTGGCAATAGTCACGCCAAAGTTGTGGAGCTTGTCCTCGATCTCTTGTGCCGGATCTTCGGGACCCTCCAAGTCGGCGTGGCGCGCCTTGCCTTGATGACACCGAGCGTCCCCGTATTCCTTTACCTAGCCTACAAGCTTTCTTCATGCTACTCGCAGTCGTTCATCGGGCATGTCATTGGCCCTACACCGATGGACCATTTCGCCATCAATCCCGTGCTACTACCCGGACGCACTCATCGACGGTGAGGAATCTCCCTGTCTCCGCCCTGCCCTGAGTACGATTTGATGAAGAACACCCAGGTTATACCCCGGCGACGACAAGGCGGACACTCGGTGAGAACAGGGCTGTAGGATACCCCCGACGGGACGTTCGACGAGAGGAGGCAGATGGGTATCGGCACCCGCACAAGAACGTCAATGAATCGCTCGCCGTCTGGATATTGCCTCCCATCATGGCCTGGTCGGACGTAGACGTTCCTACCGTTCCTACGCCCCTTCGTCCTCGGTCACCGACCCACCACCACCACCACCATAGCGCGCCATTTAGCGGCGTCTGCTTCCCATTGAAGCAGGATCTCCCGCACACGCTTCAACTTGGCTTGAAACACCACATGCGCACTTGTTGGCCCCCGGAGCCCTACACTCTCCTCCCACCTCTTATCGTCGTCGCCGCTGTAACACGGTGTTTGCCTTGAGCCCCTTCCTCGTATCATGGATGAGGTCATCCCGGATCAGGCACCCCGCGCCTAAAGGAACTCGAGAAGGGCCTCGATGACCTCCCTGCGCCCACCATCCCAGTCTCTGCATATTCGTTCCTTGTACATTCTGCGCCTAGCCTTCAATCAGCACTTTGCGCTCAAGCAACACTTCTAGTGTCAACTTCGGGCGTTGGGGACTCTTGCTAGAAGAAAATGTCAGCGTTGTGAATGCGATATAAATACGGGGTTGAGCAGGAGGTGGGGCCTCGTGGTAGAGTTCGTAGAATACACGCTAGCCCAAATCCACAACTATGTGGAGGAAACGTAAGGCAAGAATGAACATATATAAATGGGCATTCGAGTATGTAGAACGCTGTAGCAAATTAAGAACCTGATATGAAGAAGTCTTCGCTGGAAAATGCTGAGTTGTCCGTAGCCAAACCATCCCAATTCCCCGTCCGAAGTGATGGTCGCTTGCTCGCCTGTTCCATGTATACCCCCGACGCATCATGCATCGCCGGATCCCACCTACGCTTTAGCCATCCTTCGGCCTGAGGCATGTAAGAGCTTCCCCAGCGCGGTCTGGGAAGAGTATCGTCGAGAGAAAAGAAGACATCATCGATGACGTTCTTTGCGTGTCTGGCTGGGCTGCAACTGATAAACGGGACGGAATTAGAATAAAATTAAAACTAGTGGATTATGGGGTACTTTGGTTGGTATTATAGCGCCCTCCTACATTGCTGTTGTAGATAGGACCAGAAAAGATGTCGCCTGTTACTTGACCCGTAAATTGGAGCGGACTATGGAACGGTCCATTGACGTTGAGGATGATCACGGAGCCATTGACGGTAAGACCCGTTCCGGCCACTGAGGAATTGGTCCCGGTCAATGTTGCCATTCCATTGTTGGAGACGTCGAGCGTCTGAGCGTGATACGAAGAATTGCGAATGCTGCCGTCTGTTGGTGGGGAGTGGGGGATGTCGAGATGGATATTGTTGAGGAAGGAGAATGTGTTGGGGTGGGATGGGGTGGATGTGATTGAGATTATATTCAACTGGATGGATTCGATGTGCGACGCAAGGATGTCATCGGAATCGAGGCCCGGACGGCGCCAGTAAAGGTCAATGACTATTTCAAGTCTGAGGGAGCGCAGGCAAGAGTCTCTCTGGGAGAAAGGGGAGCTAGTATGGCGCCACAATTCGTGTTTCATGATGATAGGGCGTGTCCCATGAAAAGTCAGAATACGAGAGGCCTTGTTCAATCGCTTTGTGCTGGGCTAGACCGAATTGTCAGTTTGAGAATTGCAGTTGAGGCGAGTCCGTACCATGATCTTGTTTGACAACGAGAGGTATGGCTTCATAGGCAACGTTGCTGAGGTCAGTGACGACGTCATTTTCATCGTTTTGGAGGGTTATTTTCTCGATGAAGCTTTCGTTGCCTGACCATAGAATAGGGACACCAGCCGCATCCAACTGAGCGTATCAATCAGAGAGGTCAACATAGACTGAGACACAGTTACCTCAAGACATTGTTGATAGTGAAGGAGGTAATCCCACTCATCGCGATTGATATATTCGACGACAACACTCAATTTGAGAGGATTGTTTCTATATTCAAATTGCTACACAATTTAAGCACTAAGCCGTGGCGATCATATCATCATGAAAGACGTGCTTGCCTTGCGAACCACAAACTTAGTTGTGCTGGTGCAAAATCTGGAATCCCGTTTGATCTCCAAGTGAGCAATATCATCTTGATACTTCGCCTCCTCCATAAGATTTACGACCTCATCAAGGTCAAGGAGGACGTGGGTACGTGGTGGTCCCCCGTCCCACGCTTCGTACTTCATACGAAGTAGGTCTTCGACCTCCCCCAGCGCCATAAACCTACATGCACGATGTCATAACAACTCGCACCAGACTGCAAGGAGATACATGCTCACCTTGGGGAAGAGGGTTTCCACACCCGAGATGTCGGACAATTGTGCATTACGCGCAGTTCCACGATACCCCCAAAGGTTCCCAACTCGTCGAGAATCCAGACCTTGGACCCCGGGGTCCAACGAGAATCAAAGTCGAGCAAGACTTCTAGAATGGATGGTAAGCCCTCTCGCCCCGACTCGACTCCAACAAAACAATAACCTTCGAGATATACGGAGAACGTGGTTCTAAACCGCGCTTAAGAGTCTGCTGAAAATTATTGTTGTTGATTTGGTACTCACATAATCCCCTTATCCTCATCATCTATATGAAATGGCGACATAATTGGAGATGATGAAGGTCGTCAGACGAGGTATCGACTGAGTACTGCGCTCTTGGTGCGCGAAATGCTGAAGGCAGGTGGTGGTGGTACGAAAGAGACTCGATGAGCATCTTTCGCGCCGAAATACAGCTTTACCAGCGCTCTCGACCTCGTGGGAGCCACACCAGATCTCGCACAGCCAGGAATGCCATTCAAATCACGAAAGCTGTATCCAATCAATGATCTACCCGTTACGTCCATTCTAATGCTGTTAAGCAGCGATCGTCGAAGAAAAGCTAGTACCATCCCATCCCATCCCTCCGCACTCGCTGTAGTCAACCCAGAATCTTTTCTCCTCTCGTCGTAAAGCGAAAATCCACCCTCGACACCCTCGACACCCTCCACGCTACTATGCGGACCTCGAGATTCTGCCCTAGCGGCAATCTGTCAATGTCCAAGAACCATCAGGTTCTCTTTGATCAATGGTCCTGCCGGCGAGCATGTTAGGCATCTAATAGGACGGTCCGGACCTCCCGCAATCCCATATGCGTAGTCATACTAATAGACATAGATAGGGACATGCAGCCATGCGCGAAGCTTCGTGTCTCAGCGTTTTGGCAGACGAGCAGGCGGGCAGCGGTATCGCCGTCTCAGCCTGGGATGTCTGCGTGGATTCAGGCGGGGGTCAAGAGTTTGATACATATAGAGTGTATTCCGTACTCACCACATGCCCAGGGTACCTGCGATGTGACCGACGGGTACGCTGCGGTAACGTACCCGCGACGATACCCATTGAGGGTACCAACTGGCAGAAGTCGGGGTTAACGGCGGAGCCCCCATTGCGCCTCATTTTCCCTCAATTGATGATCTTCACACCGTCTAATCTTTGCTTCCCCCTCTCACAGCACAACGATTTCGCTCTAGTGTAGGTTGCTACTGTCGTCATGCCGTCCCGTCGTCACTAATCTCCTCCCCCCCGCGACCGAGAGCGAATACCGCCATAGAAAGTAGGGCTGGGTTTCGTCGGGATCCAGGATCCGAGGTAGTGCAAGGACGCCCTACTTACTGGTTTAGGTCGCTGTCGATTTGAAAGCCTCGCGCACATCGTGTTCGTATCGTTCACGGGGGCACCAAGGTCCAGCAAGTGAGCGAAGGAACATATGAATTAGATTGTCTGACAGTGATAAGGTACATCTTCCGAACCGATTTTTACCTTGCTTTACTTCCTAGTGCGGTTGCTCAGAATGCAAGCAAGAGTAAACAAGTCCGTGCCTGGCACGCGTGTTGAAACACTCATTTTCCACGCCTTCTCTCCCTGCTGAACCGCATGCTCCAGTTCTCAAGTTGCTTGAACCTGGTCAAGAAAGCGCGTCTACGAACATTTGCCGGAGGCGCTCTCGTTATGCCGAAATGACACCAAGAAGATGTAGAGGTTGATCCTTATCGTCCACGCCCGCGTCGTGCTTACCAGCAAGAAGGCGATAGTTATAGCTCGTATGGCCAGGCTCGGAGGTACAGGGACCAACGTGGTGGTGAGGCCGAACGCCGAGAACATCTCGGAGGAGACGTGATGAGGATGATAGACATTGGAGACCTCGACACGGAGACAGGGACTATAGTTGTCGGGACAGTGGTAGCGGAACATATAGGACGACTCGGTGAGTATCCAATAACGGGATGGAACCGACCGTATTGATCAACTTCCTACAGCTCATACCATAGCACCCAGACGCGTCGCGACCGTTCACCCGATCGGTGAATCCACAAATTGCTGCAAACACTTCGTCGGTCTCATTTAGCTCATTGCGTAGACCTTCAACGTGTCGACATACACATCGAGATACGCTTCGGAGATCAAGAAAACGGTAGAGAGCGCGGTACAACCCTCACCCAGCCCGACTCCCATAGGCAGCTACTGCCTCGCAAACCAGCGGCAGATAGGATAACGCGGAGTCGACCACCATTCTTGGCACCATCTATCCCTCCCCGTGAGCCAGCAAAAGCCAAAACGCTGCGTAATCTTCCTCCACGACCTGCAGAAGAACGACGAGCGAAGTCGACATCGCCGCCTCATCACAAATCAAAATTGCCGCCTCGGGAGCCGGTCGCTGACAGAGCACTCCCATCCCAAGCCCCTGTAGAAGAGCAGGAGCCTTCGTCTCAGTACCTCGATGTGACCCTGATACCCTCGGTCACCCTATCGCAACCGACCGACTTACGTAAACTTCTTGTTTTGGATTTGAACGGAACGCTTGTCCCTACGGTCGCCATATAAGCCGCCTCCCAAGGGGTCGGCACACAACCTGGATGGTCCACGCCCGCTTCGTACTGTTCTTCCTCGACCGCTTTTGCCGTCGTTTCAGGAATACCTGTACCGGAGGACGAAAGAATGGCTCGATACGATGGTTTGGAGTAGTGCGCAGCCGCACAGTGTAGAGGACATGGTCCATCGAACGTTCTGTGATCCTGAGTTAGCAGGAGCGAAGAGTAAGGATGAGCTAGTCAGCTCCGGAAGGTTGGTTGCGGTATGGGCACGAGACACTCTTGGGCTAGCGAGCGACGCGTATTGTGAGTTCTTTCACCATGCTCTACCCGTCTCGCCCCTGAGAATATCTATCTCATCAAGTCCAGAAAACGCAGACCACTAAAAATTTGGAGACCCCGTGGAAGCATTTTCAAGGGTCAGAGGGAGTGCAGCATTCGGCGTCATCTACTCTGTTGTTTTGGACGATTCGCCGCTGAAGGCACGGCTGCAGCCTTGGAATCACCTCTGCGTGAAAGAGTATACAAGTGAGATGAGGCTTGCAGATCTACAAGTCGTTTCTGAAGACGTGCGTGATTCGATTCAGAGTCGTGAGCTATGCTCTACTAACGATGCTCTTCACAGTCGACACCTTCTTACGACATCAATGCCTACTACAACCTGGATCTAACGCTGCTCGCCGTGATCGGTGCCTTGGATGCAATCAAATGGGAGAGTAATGTTGCTGGATGGGTTCGGAGTGGTGGACTCTCGCTGAAAGGCGTAGATAGCGCTGAACCGCCCCGCGTAGAGGACTCTCAATTTCTGTCAAAGTCGCGTTCTGTGGCCCCTGCCCTTGATGCCCGTCCTTCCTCTCCGCCTCCAGCTTCTCCTGCTTCTCCTGTCGAAGTCGAGCACACCGCTGAAGAGAGAGTCGCGGGGGGAATGTGGTTCGAAGAATCTCCCAGTGTGATCGCATGGGCTACCCGAGGGCTAAGCGCGTTGAAGGAACTTGGTTTAGAGGTCGTGACTGGCATCGTACCGGTTGAAGGGGAGGAAAGGAAGAAGCTGAAGAAGAAAGATAGGAAAACGAAGCTTGAGGCGCTGCCCGCTTGATGAAGAACCGCCTAGCTTTCCGCCCCACCCGTTGCTCCGCAGCACGTCACATTCTCGGATTACATCTATACCATTTGCGCAAATGTTTTTTGTTTCTGCAAATGGACGTTATAATTATGATAGGTACTCCTACCGCCATCTACGTATTGTTTGCAAGCTCCTTCAGTTTCATACCATCTTCCTTCGATGTCCGCATGATTTGTTGGGTATAGTTTATATCTTTCTACTTCAGACTGTCATGCCGTCCCGTTACTAATCCCCCCCATTGGCGACATACCGCCATAGAAAGTAGGGCGGGATTTCGTCGGGATCCAGGATCCGAGGTAGTGCGGGGATGCCTTACTTACTGATTTAGGTCACACCGAGTCTGGTTACTTCCAAGATAGTTTGGGTACGAGGTAGGAGAGTCATATATATAAGTTTGCTCAGCTAACTTGTATGTCGTCTAGTAGACGCTTTCGGTGGCCCAGCGATTCGATAGTTGAGAGCTCTTCTCTATCACGCGTGGCTGGCATGCTGCTCCAGCACGGGTTCAGCCAGAAAACCTCTTACTGCGTTTTTGCGAAACCATGCTGTGAAGGCAGCACCAACCCGTATATCTGTCGTATAGCCAAACCAAGCCCAGCAGACCTCTGGAGGCGTAGGCGTCCATCGGTGTTCGGCCTGGCTATGCACTACTGGTCAATCCGCCATTGAAGCACGGCTTCAGCCGAATATGTCGTTCGTATGAAGGGTGCATTTGTACATTCTTTCTAGAAAGGTGCGTAGCCTGAGTGTGCTAGAATCCTTTGCTAATGGCGCCCTAGACCATGTGTTCTGAGAAGAGGCCAACCGAGCGCGCACACCAACGACAGGACAAGCACCCCCCGGCTTCTGGAACCCTCGAGGATTATCACACTCGTTAACCCTCTCCGATATTCACATCCAATCCCGAACGAGATACCGAAGGAGCTTGCCTCCTCTTAATCGCTCGCATCCATTCATTCGTCCCACGGTATCAGTATCGGCGTCCAATTTTTGCACAGAGAGCCACCAGTGCAGATGCTTCCAAGGTCAGCAAGCGGCACATCGCTCCGCTCCCTTCCCGTGTGCGAGTGCCTATCCCCTCCCAGCGAGTTCAAAGCCCAGCTGTACCGCGAGTGGGAGCTAAGCCCGCAGTCCGGCATGCAAAGCAACGTCTCACTAGACGACAGTACCACCGCTACGTGTTCTTCGACTCGAGTGGCGACGAGGAGGTCTCCGCCGGCTCTAGCACAGAAGACGAGGGCGAGCACAAGACCGGGCTGGTCGAATATGACGCCGACGACAGCGATAACGAGGCCGACACGTACGAGCGAGAGTTGAATGAGGACGAGGACGGTGGCCAGTCGAGCGACGAGGATCAAAGCGAGGGGAAGGGCGATTATGTGCACACCCATCTGCTTGAATCGATCAGCTATACAGCGTATGGCTCGGCGTCTGAGGACTCAGACGACTCAGACGATACCCCTTCGTCCTCTTCTTCCTCGCATCTTGCCCGGCCCGCTCCTCTTCCCGTCGAGCTCATCAGCGTCCCACAGCCCCACCCAGACACCTCCCGTTCGCTTGAGCCGATCAGCCATGGAATGTACAGCTCGTCTTCCTCGGACGACTCAGACGATGGTTCCTCCTCGTCCTTCTCTTCTTCATCCTCTCTTGCGAAGCCTGTCAATGCCTCCCAGGACGCCACTGGTATGGACGTCGACACGGACGACGAGCCCCTCGACCCAGTCTACGCTGCAACAAGCGACTTCTATACCCCCTGCAGCGCCTAAAGCGCTCAGCGTCTCATTCTCTTCCTCTCCTCGCACCTCATACACCATGTCATTGGGTCTCAAGCTTCAAGTTTTGTTTATGCGTCATGAATGCTATGTATGCCATGTCTGTCTCCGCTATATGTCTTCCTCTCTCTTTCGCACGTCTGTCTTTATATTCCGCATAAATCGTAGGTATAATCCCTCGCTATTGTCGTAGATACACCAAATTTCTGTCTCTCGGGGTTTTGTATAGTATCTAGTGTTCGATTCGTGCAATATATCGTGTTAGGTGACTTTGAATGCGTGATCGTGGAGGATAAAGCAGTAACGGAATCATTGTGACATCCTCACTTGGATCGTTCAATACTGAATGCTGAAACACGATAACGAGGTGCGTACTCCGTCTTTCACACAACTCATAGTCACAACCCCACGAACCTTCCGCATTCATGTACCTGCTACAATCGTTGATATAATATAGTAAACGGTGAAGAGTAGGTACTAAATGTGAATAGTTTTGCGTCTAGATTCCTCCCATAATCGCCCAATCGCCTGCCGAGTGTCCATTGTCGCTGTTCGCCTTCATTCCAGCTGGTACGACATAGCTTCCCGGTCGAGACTCATCACCCTCCCGTATTCAAGCAACAACCTACACGAACCACAAGCCATCACATCAGTTACCCGTGCTTCCAATCCCCTATCCTTCGGGGGAATGAACCACTCACCTAAACAGGTACGCAGTATATCCTCCTTCCTCCGGTATGTTTTGCTCCACTCCCTCCCCGCCTCCCCCATCTTCTGCGCCATCTCGTCGTGATTGCCCTTCCCGTTCATACCGCCGCGGAAAGAACGCAAAGATACCGTACAGGTCCGAGAGGTCGACTTGGATGGGAACGTCGTGGACCCACGGCTGAATGCGCTCCAGCCACCTGTACATGGTCGACGTCAACGTAGGGCCGGGTGGGAAGAGAGGGATGAAGGAAAATAGGACGTACCATTCCGGGTAAATCGTTGCTTTGGAAACAAGCGAGTTTGTCGTGATCAACCTCTTGAACCGACTCGACCGGCCGTTTCTGTCCACCTTCGCGCTATACATTAGCGTATAAATAAGCTAGAAGTACGAAGGGTGCGTACGTCGATGAAGTATTTATGCGCCCCAACGCCTGCATCATTGAACGGCACATGCGGCATCCACTCGAACTTGTGCTCCAAAAGCTCGCAGTACTCGGGCGCACACGCAATCGGGCTGCCCGCGAACTTGACATCAAAGAACGCCATATTCAAAAGCCGCTTGGGCACGTCCGTATGCTCATACGGCAGCGATTCACTCTGCGGGTGGTCATTCCCAGTCGGCACCCTCAGCCGCACAACCCCCTCCATATCGTTCGCCAGCCTCACAAGCTGCGGGCGCTGCGAGTGCCGCCATAGCGTGTCCGCGCTGAACGTCAGCCCCGTGTTGCTCCCGCGCCAGAACATCCGCTCGTCCGTCTTGTTCGCCCACGGCGGGTCATGCTCGCGGGCGCGGGCGCACGTCGTCCACCCACGAGACGAAGCTCGGCAGCTGGATGTTGTGTGTGGACCATGGTGTTGCAGTACGTCGCCTGCGCGGACATGAGTGATTGCGCGTGGAGGGTCGTCGGGGGGTAGGGCAGGAACTGGGCGTGCGCGAAGAAGAGGTGTGGGCTGTAGCAGGGGTCCATGGCGCGGCGGTGGTCGAAGATGAAGGTCTTTTCCTTGCGTGGGGGTGGCCGTTTGGCTTGATCGATAATCTTGACTTTGCGTACGGGCGAGTCTGGCGGGCAGGCAGACGCAAAGCCCAGCCGCGGCGTCTTCGGGGGGGACGGCGAGATGGACGTCTGAATGGAAAAAAAAGTTGTTTTGCGACTGTCGACTGAAAGGGAGGGGCTCACATTTCCCAGCGGCAGCAGCATTCAGTGCAGCGGTCTTGACCTCGTAGTCGCATACCAAGTTCGGGCTGTCGTGCGGTGAGACAGGAATGCGAAAGGGCGGGAGCATGTGTTCGACAGGCTTCAGAAGATTGAGAAGACCTTGGTAGACGCTGATCAACGCCTCCATAGGCATCGGATTGATGCGGGAGCGCACGACATTGGAGATTCCTACCGACGCGTTGGCCTCCTTGGCGATGATGTAGGCGCCCGGAATGTTCTCTTGCGCTGCCCGTATTTGCAGGGGGTCGCGCGGTCGTATGCCTCAGAACGGCTCCAAGTCTTTGTAGATAGAGTCGTAATCGTCGGGGAGCTTGACGTCGTTGTCCTGGACGTACTCGTGGAATTTGCCGCGTGTCTCTCAGAAGATGTGCGAAGGTGCGCGGGAAATATGCAAACAGGCGCACACAATAGGTACTCAACGACTCTTCGACAACTGTCCCGACTAGGAAAACCCTCTCAACGTCGTCAGCACGCAGACTCCAGCGGTCGCAGCATCGCCCCATTTCGTCTCCCCCAGTATGTCATCAACAGAGCCCGAGGCAGGGGCCGATGAGACGCAAGAGCATTAGCACAACAAAGTCAGTCCAAAACCCTGTATAGCACTGACACAGACTCACCAACAACCTCAGCCCGACCCCCGCACTCCGCTCGCCACTCCCATCAAATGCAGCCCCTACCCACACACGAGACGTCATCATTGTACCACCCTCTGCCGCTCCTCGGGGCCGGCGTCACGCTACCAGGACCAATCGAATTCCGACTTGGGGAAGCGCCAACTCGCGAGCTGCTAGGGACATCAACGACGACGTTGTGCCGGGTCCTCAGAGAGGCCTGGCTTCAGCCCGCGCAAGCCACGGACCATCTGAAACTGCGATCAAGTGAATGCTACGATCTACAGACGACTTACCTCGCATACAAGTCGCGGGCAGCGGAAGGTGCAGCCGAGTACATCAGAACTGCGACGACAACGGTGACGATAACGAGACGACTTGGGGGCGCTCGAAGGTGAAGACGAAGGAAAGGCGAGGTAATAGGACGACGAGATACCCAGGCGGAGGAAGAGGGAGCGAGACGAGGAGCGGGAGGTAAGCATGTGCTTTGCTGCTGCCCTCTGCTCGTATTCACCTTTCTTTTATACATCTCCGTCCACCAACGCCGGATGGGTTTATCATCCAACGCACGCACGTGCCCAGGTCCCGCCTAGATCCCATGACATACCACGCGAATCTGCGAAACACGGAAACCAGAAATCGACGAAATCCACGAGTCCGGCAGAGTCCCACAGAAATATGCCGTGTGTGTGTGGGTGTGTGGGTGAAATGCACGCCGCGCTGCACTGTAGTCGCGGGGGCACGCGCTCGGGATGCAGAGGACGCGCGCAAGCGTGGATCTCGATACGCGAACGCGAGGGGCGGAGGGTTGCCCGGAGACAGAGTGCGATTGCGGAGATCGTTGCTCATCTCGTACGGTGCCAAGTCTTCATCGCATCTAGGTATCTACCTACATATGTCTTTGTTCCATTTGTTAATCTATTTTTGGGCTTGACCTCAAACTTACTTCCCGAGTCCAGGGCCCTGACGCGATGGCTATGCGGGTTCGCGGATAGCCCCCCTCATCACACCGCACTCCCGACGACACATACCTGCCTCCTGCGTGCACTCTGCTCCGTTCTGCATCGACATGAAGGGCTAATCGAGAAGACCCCAAAGGGGGGGTATGATACTCGGCGAGGCCGCAAACATGACAAGGATGGGCTGGCGATGCGGATAGCGAGAAGTGCGTGAGCCCGACGGCCTGCGCCGGAGAGACAAACCCCCCTTCCGTCTGCACAGATTCTCCCCGCCCTCCCACTCCCCCATCCCTCATGTTCGCATCGGTATTGTGTGTGATCGCACAGGCTCTGCGTGCCATTGTTCGTCATGCACACCGCCAGTCTGGAGGAACGTGGCGTTCGATGGCCATATGTGCCCAGAGTCCGCCCCATGCTTGACCTGCAGGAGGACAGTGATGAGGGCACTTGGCTGGTGTTCGCGAGCAACAAGGGTGAGAGCAGCAGATGGATGGGGGAAGGGGCGCGGGGCTGAAGGCAGGAGAGAGAGTGGAATGGGGTGTGGAATGGTTGAACAGCGAATGGTGGGATGGCGAATCACTGCGGGCATTGCCCGAAATCATCGATGCTGATACGCGGATGATACACAGATAATATTTAAATTTTAAACACCGTACTTCCGACGGCAATATTAAATAGTAAATTCTGATTTTCAACCAAAATAAAATCAGCATATCTCAGGCCGTAAAATTGTAAACACAGTCACCATACATCTGAAGGCAGAAATGGTGAGTAAATGAAGAGGAAAATAAAATTTCCTCCCAGAGGATATCCTGGAAGTATCCTAGATGAAAATCAGACTGACCTTCGGTGATTAAAATCAAAATATCTCTAAGCTTTTGTCCTGGAGGATATGCTGATGATATTCAACATATCTTCTCTGGTATCTCCTTCATATAATCACACCTGTTATATTCTGAATATGAATTAACATATATCCAGAATATCATCGCCGGTCGTTCCGATCGATCGATCAACAGTAGACTTAGTGGTAGATTGTAGACATATGTTCCATTGTCTCCTTTTCTCTGTTTTTCACGTGGTGCTTGGCGAAATGCGTACGACGTCTGGATGCGCCTCCGTTGGCTCGTCGCTCAATGGCCAGTCGTGCACTGTGCCCATTTTCTTATCCAGCATCCGCCTGATTCCACTTTCCCCTCTCCAGATTGCAGCGGCGCCGCCGCTACTCAAACTCGATCTGACACGCAAACTTGATGTGTATAAGATCCAAGAGCGATGGTGTTGCGGCGACGAACCATTCCTGTTCAGGGAGCGGTGGGAGAAGATTTTTGAAGACTTCTGCGACGTTGAACAGAAAAAGTTTGATCCATCACAAGTACGTTTTTCTCTCCGTTATCGTATACACCAACGCCGTTTACATAGCATGATGCTTCCCAGGTCTCTGAACTCTACGACACCATCAAATACTGTGCCCTGCACCACCGTCAGTTCCTCTTTGCCATCTTCGAATACAGGGCAACGACAACAACGGGACATCTCTGGGCGTGTCCAAGTCAGATCCACGGTCTTCTGCGTTGCGTCAAAGCTACGCCGTTTGGGATGAAGGAGGGAAGGAATGAGGTCGGGATGAGGTTTGGCCTCGCGACTCCATGGGCGCATTCGACGCCGACATGTTCTTTTCTATAATTCGGCTGGTGGTAATTTTCGCGTAGGGTCCCACTACGCTCATGCGCTCATCCAAGACGTTGGTCATTTTGGATAACTCTGCGCGAAAACGAGTCTTATGTGGGGTGACCGCAAATGGTGGACAACGGCGGAGACAGTGTGAACAGGGGTGTCGATCAAGTGGCCTATCAAATACAGCGGTGAGTCGATTGTCGCTCTCCTCGTGCTAGTACTTACTCATCAATGGTTGATATGCTGCCAACTTGTCTGCAGCTCGTCTCTCGACTATTGCTGCTTGACGAGACACCGATCATGAGCTGTCGTTTTCCATAAGCAAGCGCAGGGCAGACTCACATGGCGTCCCTTTGGACTGTCTAGTGCCCGACGTGCGATGCTCAGAAGTCATCGAACACGCTTGTCACATGGCCCCTTCAATTCAGAAATACTAGCCCCTGCTGCCCGCTTCCCCCGCGTGCTCCGACGCCCACTCAATCATAGCCCACTATCCGCACTGTCGAAAGGCGCATCGGCCATCGGCCACATCGTACGCACCAGCCCTAGGTTAGGACATATATTTCAGTTCAATCGAATGAAGGCAATGTCCCGACTCACCAATCACCTTTGATTTTAGTGGGTCGACATCCTTCGCGCTTGCAAACCTCGCATAGAGTCTAACGAACCACTGAACCCGAGGCTCTAACCTAATTTCGTTCTCTCACTGTTACCTAACTTTCAGCTGAAGCTGTGGGTCTCACTCAAGCTTATTTCATGACGCGGTGACCGCAAAATCGTGCTGAAGATGGGGGTTCGATAGTAGTTGCAGGATGGTAGCTTAAGTTACCTATGTTAAACATGAGTGTGACTTCCACGCTGACAGCGAGGGAGAAAAAACTTACTGAGCATTTCATGATCATCAAAGCAGGCGGAACCCCGGCACCAACTTCAACTTCAAGATAGATCTAGGTTCATCAAGCGGTGTGTATCCAAAAGGCGAGCTCATCCAAGGACAGCCCGAGTCAGCGGGTGGTGACCAATTATTGCGCGAGGCCGAACCGCGATCTAGTATCATTTCTTACTGGTACGTTACATGCATGTACAGGAGCGTGAAAGTTGAGAGTTGACCACCCAAGAGCAATGAACTAGTGACGAAGCCGGGTCCCATCCAAGTCTCAAATACAGCGTTGAACACTGTACTTCTCGAGACTCGGAATGAACGTTGTGTAAGTGAAGTGAGAAGATGCTGCGCAACGGCCAGTCAACAATGTCACATGACTTTTGAGCCCATTTAAAGAAATCTAAATATTGTAGCTTAGCAAAAATAGCTCCCCTATATAAGTAACTATTTATTGAAGGGGAAAAATGTGTTGTCTGCGTTGCAAGTCAAACATGACTCAGTACTTCCAGCCCATACCATCCTCTAGACCTTGGTTATTCACCTGACGTTCTCGCGTCCAAAAACTCTCCGTCCAGCTCATATGGTCCGACGTCTGTATTAAGACGTCATATTTGCAGGAGTTCATGACGCTAACTGTCACAGATAGTCCGTGGTCCCCCCAAAAGACGTATGCGAGGTCAAAATTGAAGCTAATATTGGAAACACGATGTGGGATAAATGTCATGCACAGACAATCTCTACGTACACCGAAATTCTTTGGCCTGGTGTTATTGAAGTCACCGAAGGGCTTCGTAGATCGAAGAAATAGGTCGGTAAGTAATTTCTGTAAACCTGACCACTGGGACGAAAATGTCTAATGCCGTTTTAGCGTCAGGCGGATTCATAATAACCCATAGAGACACGGAAGTCATAGTACAGGTTATCCAACATCTTTGAACGATCAACATATGCATTATTCCCCGAATGACTGCCTGAGCTAGTATGATCTATTAGACTGACTAGTAGGTCAGGAGTGATAATAGCAAGGCTCTTACCCGGTCAAGTGGTAATATATGAACGAGTTTCATTCCCGGTGCAGCATCCATGAAAGTTAACGCGCAATGTGATACCAGATTTGAAAGTGGTATAAGATGATGCTGTCGATCTTCTCTGTCGCATAAAAACCCCGCCACGAATCCATGCAGACAATAAGGATCCACCGTTGAGTCAATTGGCGTGAAGGCTTGTATAGAGAGATACACAGCGCCAGTTGCGTTTTGATAGTCGGATTGAAGGATGTTTTCAATGGTGCCCGCTAGGAGACTGGGACCTCCATTCCCAGAGCGTGTTGATGATCTGAACATGACAGAGCTGTTTCGATATTTGGCGGAATTTGCACGCCCGTACGGAACGCCTCACCACAAAACTTCTTCAAAGGCTAACACATTTCGTGACACTTCCGGTGTTGGGGTTATTGAGCGGAGCTTGTGGTAGCATTGATCGTCCAATTTCAACGGTTCAGATTTTGACCCTAACTTGAACTTTGGGATGTCAAATTCGTGTAGGCGGTTAGAATGCTCGTGGGTCTTCGCTGCTTATCTTGGATAAACTTTCAACAATCCTGGGAACGTGAGTTCGTAGGGTCTCATCATCGGACAACAACGCAGCGAGGTTGGCACTACGGGCAGATGCAACCATCATGGAAGTCTCGCTCTGGCCTACGGATGATGAGAATCCGACATGTCGACCAAGTAGATGGATAATCGGCTCACCTAGTTTCCTATTCGTGTTGACCCGATGAAGGAAATTGATATATCGTTCGTAATAGGGGGAGCTGTGAGCATGAACAGGACCGAAATCATTCAGCATTGTTCCTAGGTGAAGGGCGGCGTGATCAACGGGCTTGAGGGCGACGTCGGGGTATAACAAACGAGAATCTGTCATATATTGACGATGTATCGATTGTATTCCGATATGTGCTCTTGGGGAGTGGTCCTCATATTTGCGATAACGACAGCGCGAATGAGATCTAGGAAATTCGAGAGTAGGTCGTGCATGCGCTCATCCGCCGTATGCCACAGCCGAATGAGAGTGATGGGTAGGTGGACTGTGCATAATATCCGCGTCTGATCCGCCGATAAATCCGTGACCGACGACCAGTTTCTTGGAACATGGGTGGTCCAACTCGGCAGCATCGTGCGTTCCATGTCCTCCCAAACATGCCTCAGAACATCGATCCCCAAGACGGGGGCTCGCTGTTAGAGCCAGGAAGTTGCTGAATGCATACATTGAGGGTTTGAAGGGTATGATCATCAGAGCTCGCCTACGGTATGGGTACATCGAAAAATGAATTATAACTGATGTATAACAACCTACTTTGGATAAGATTGCATCAACGAAGGGCATTTTTCTTTTTGTCGCCCATCTTTTGGAATGTCGCTAGGGTCGATATCAATGATGCGACAAATCTGCTCGAG
Source organism: Pleurotus eryngii var. eryngii (assembly GCA_029467805.1). Classification (NCBI taxonomy): domain Eukaryota; kingdom Fungi; phylum Basidiomycota; class Agaricomycetes; order Agaricales; family Pleurotaceae; genus Pleurotus; species Pleurotus eryngii. Next base: position 9,578 of record SZVJ01000028.1, on the reverse strand, counting down.
ATGGCTGACACTTATTTTCGAGATCTTGTGTTTCAGGGTTTCCCGCCTTAAGGTCTCATCAAGATGCTGGTCTTCACGTAAGAACATTACAAGGATGCGGATGGCGGTCACGACAAGTTTCGACTGGCGGTTGCGATCAGGTTCAAGAAGCTCGATGTCGCTGGCATCGGATTGTCCTGGGCCTGCGGGCTCGTTGGCATCGATTGCTAAGTCGCGATTGCTGGCACTGTCCTCATCCGATCCGTAGTAAGAATCGGAACCAGAATCTTGGAGGTAAAGGGCTCTCGGTCTCGGTTGACTAGGCACAGGTTCACCTCCTGCCGCACGACCACGCCTTTGCCTTCCATCCCCACCGCCTTCATTAGAATTCTTCGTTATGAATTGACGGACGGACAGATTTGATTCATCAGATCTCTAAAAAGGGCTCAGAAGTCGGTACTCGTAGAGTCAGATGCACTTAATTACCCAGCGGTGAATGATTTGCGCTAAAACCCATCGTGTTCAAGCACTTCGCCATTCGCGTCAACAATACCCATTTCCGTACAGAACACATAAAGGACCCTCCTATGCAACTCTAATAGCTTGAACAATAAGTTTGGTGGTTTACTTGCGACCAGCTTTTTGCAGTTTGTAAGGAGCTTTGCAAGATTTTTGTTGAGCGCCATTTTGTCGCGCACACTCGCGGCAATCGGAGTGGCATCTCCTCCCGGATGGGATGTGTCAATCTGAAAACATATAACGGAGGTGATTCTTGAGCAGATTGATGTCCAGCGCGTGCATGCTGTCGATGACGATGAATCTGACTGGATCCCAGTAGGGCAGGTCGAAGAGAGGAGACCAGCGCTGCCCAAAAGCTTCAAAGAGCATCTGTTTGTGACACTCTGAAGGTGCGTCTCGCCATGCTTTAGCTGCGTCTCGTAGATGCTGAGCCGACTTCGATGGCCATTTTAGTGGATCCAAAACATCGATATCATCAATATCGATATCACAAACAGTGCATGTGTTATGAGAGCCGGGGGTGCCGGTTTACCAGCGACTTGACGAGCTCCGAGCATGTCACATACTAGTGGAATTAGCACTGCGAAGTAGGTTCGCCCACTCGCGGAACCATGAGTGCGCGAGAAGAACACTCCAGGCTTCCAAAATTGCAGGAAGTCATCAACAATCAACTGGATATATGGGTTTATCTCATCGATCGAGGGCTTCTTAGGGCCAGGAATGACACCCGCGAGGTAAATATTGCTGGGGAGGTATCTCAGGTGGGGGGGGAAATTGTAACAGATGATCCCAAATCCCAGTTGAGGACTGGGGTGTGTGGCCAGGTCGCGAGGCGTTTGGTTCAAAGCTATCTACAGACAAGCTGAAAATGAGGCGACCGGGGCCACTGAACGGGTTTCCGTCGTGGCCTTTCAATTGCGAGAGAATATTTGCTAACCAAATATCCGATATCGGTTGATGTTCAGAGCGAAGCTCGGATGGGTAGGAGTCCAACAGGTCGTCGATACCTTTGCGAGCCAAAATCCTTGCTAACCAGTGTTTAAAGTCTTGGTGCTGGTATAGCATACACGGTACAAGGCGCTGTCGACCTCCAACAATCGTCTCCTTCCATAACTGTGCAGCACATGGGGCGGACTCGGGCGCACGTCTTCCTACGCATCGAGGAGGGTTCGAAGGTTCGTTGGGATTGTACGGATAGATTGAATGGCAAGAAGTGCAGCATATGAATGTCCGCAGTACGGGGTCAATGTGCAAATGTGAGGTCGCTGTCCGTGGGTCCCCCGAAATAAGTTCTGCGATCTCAGTTGGGATCGTTGCAGTGCCACCCATCAGGTCGCGGAGCCCAGATAGCTGCAAACGCAGCGCCCGCCTCGACACAAAATAGAAGTGCTGCATTACCGCCGTCGTGACATAGGCGACCTGGGTAGCTACAGGCTTGCAGCTCAAGAGAGAGCGGAAGTATATATCTACGGATGGCATCAGTCACGAAAAGTAACTTAAAACGAGTTTGAGTGCAGGTACCTGTGTTGACATAAGATTTGTCCTCCATCTTCCGTTGTTGATTTGACCAGTGGAGTTCTTTATCACGGTTTCAAGCGGTCCCATTGAGAACGCAGCTGGGTAGTATCTGCACGTCGTGAGGATATGCGAGTTGGGCCGCCTTCGTAAGCAAATACGCAAGGCGTAGCTCAGTGGTGAGAAATGCTGCATTGGCGCGACTTTTAGTGTCAAGTGAATGAAACTCCAGCGTTGACGTTGCGGGGGTCCATCGACTCCCAGCTGTATTCACCGGAAGTCAAAGGATTATTGATGAATCTCAATGGATGGAGGGGAGAAGACGAGGGAAGGAGATCGAAGAGGGCCAGTTCTTGCTCAACCAATTGTAACCATCCGAAATCAGGGCCTTGGTCAGTGGTGGGCGCAGTCGTCGCGGCGGCAGGCTGCAAGGTAGCTTGGCCAATTGAAAGTCTATCATCTTTCCGGTGATTGTCCATTGTCCAGCGCGTTACAAGTTTTCCATCACCGACGAAAGACTGAGATACGTGATCCCATTGCCGACAATGACTATGGCATCGACAAATAGCGTACGTTTTCCTAAGGACAGGTGATCTTATTATCGTCGGAATCCGATCGTAGAAAAGAAGGACAGATCTTTCGCGTCTCTCTGATTCCATAGTTAGACGGTAAGGCCTAGTAAGAGCACTCCGAAGCGTTGGCACACTTTCGGAGGATATCAATCACGGTAAGGCCTAGTAAGAGCACTCCGAAGCGTTGACACACTTTCGGAGGATATCTCGAGACAATGTTTGGCCAACGTTAACGAGAAAACCAGGTTTAAAGTTTATTGTTCCGGCGAAGCCTTGAAACTCAGAAAGTATTGATTTGAAACTCAGAGAGCTATAGCTAGTTCTAACCACAGATGCAACAGATGCAACTGCATCCTGCTTAGTTGTACAACGGACACGGAGGGTTGGCAGGGGTGCTTACTTAGAGCGTGACACGGTGGCTGAGGGCGACCCGGGGAGCGCTGTGGCGAGCGGCGGAGGACGACGACCGACGCTCCTCAGCACGAATTAGGGGGAAATGATGGCGGGAAGCTGTAGATACGGTAAACTGAGCCCTCTATGTAATATTTCCGGACAATCTAAGCAAGCGGTTAGCAGATTAGATGAGAAAACCATTGGCGAGATAGAGCGTGTCCCATGAGTTACTAAGTGCTCGATGCTTTTCTGGGACACAAGCTAAGTATTTCCCCCCTGTGTGCGCATTTCTGACCTTGTTTTCTACTTCCTGCTCCGTATGCTTACTCCGACCACTCGAGCTCTGGACACAAAGTTGGTTCATACTATATACTGTATGTACAAATTTTCTGGTGGCTCTCTGTGCCCATCTACACTCTCCAGACCTCTCATGTGTTTGCCTTTCCCGATATGGTATCCAGGGACTCGGCCCGGTATCTTCCACTGCGTGTCGCAACCCGCTCTAAGTGTTGCTTTGTATGTACGCTGCTGCCAGGCCCTCCATTTTAGAGATAAGCTTCTTTGCCGCCGGAGTGTGGCGTAAGGCACTTCTCCAAGAGGGACCGTTCATAAGGTCCGCAGCTTCGAAGTTGCCCGAACTGAGTTTTTCATGACGGCGTTGGTACCAAGAACTCAGCATTGTTCGTCCACTGAGCAAGGCCAAACTGTTGCTTAATCCATAGGTGATGGGGAGGCCACCAGGATTTACGTGTCACCTGTTTCTCCCCCTTTGATGAAACTTGGCCTGTGGTGGTCCGTTAGTATCAATTATCTCTTCACCTCACACGGATGCGTACCGGTTTCCTGGCAGTATAACGCCACAGATCAAGTCTAACTCTGTCGAAGTCAAAGGGTTGACGAAGGCAGGGTCAATGTCCTCGCTACATAGTAATGCTGAGAAGAAATCGGGAGGGGATGAGGGCACGAGCCATGCGACCAACTAGTCCTCCGGTCATGAGTGCAGGGCATCCCCGAGGAGACTTGAGGAGAGCATCGCGTCGAGTAACGTATGCACAATAGTCCCATTGTTAGGAGTGTAGTCCGGAGGACGATATCCTAGGGCGTTTTTATCCCCTGATATAGACATCAGGACTGAGCCTGCGCCAGTGGGCAAGCGAAGGGAGAACGCATAGCCTATTCCTGCGAGATTTGTTGCAATGGTAGATACAGAGGGCGAATCCCAATCGCGATGGCATCGCGCGACGTATAATACTGCGAGAGGGTTTGTGACGACGACCTGTAGCCCTAGCCGAATCTTCAAAAACGTAACTGATGGCGCCGTTCGATTCGAGGTGGAAGGGAATATCAGCCATCCAAAATGACGAGATAATGCTATCAATTGGCGGATGTCCAGAAGGTCCCGTGGCATGTCCAACCAAGACGACGCCGTCATTAGACAAGAGAAGAATTTGCAAAGCTGAGATGCGGTTTTTGCGTTGACATCGCCTCCGACCATCCTTCCATGGCGAGTGGTAGTCGAAAGGGGCGTCGAGACCTGCTGCGGCCGTCCCTACCCCCGTCGCAGTGATGACAATGAAAGCAGCTGAACCTTATCGACTGGAACACGATCGGTGGGATATCCCATCCTTGGAAGTTGAGCAAAGTTGTGTGATTTCTACTTGCCACCCTAATCACCAGTGGTCGACTTAAGGCAACGCAATCGCAACGGCAGCACTCCAATTATGAAGCTGTAGTATCGATGATCATAGCTCTCAGACCGCGGATGGGATTGATCCTCGATTATGAGGTGCACACTGCACACGTGTTGACTGCCAGTAGTGACCCAAGGCAGTATAGCGTTGAACACTGTACTTCTCGAGAGCAAAGCATGCGGGTACGAAGGTGAACGTTTAAAGCTGGGCCTTCGGTTTGCGATAACACAGTCACCTGACAGTTAAAAACTAACCTCCCAGAACCAAATAAAAATATTGTAACTCAGCCTAATTAGCTCCCTTATATGGATCCAATTTATGTGCTACTTATTTTAACCCAAGATATAAATAATATATGGGGTGGATGAGACGCGAAAGGATTGAAACTACAAGAATGCAAGATAAATGCGCTTGACTCCCGATTATTTCCTGCTCGTCTGCCTTAACTGGCTTAGTCATGGGCACGTTCCCGGTTCTCCCTTGGCTCAGGACTCAGCACAGCGGGCATATTCCCCAACTCTTCCTTTAATTTCCTTCCAATTGTTCCTGATCTTGCTTGTCCACCGTAACCAGTGCTTCTTTAGGACCCCTTTGGAACTCAGATTGGTGAACCACGCTCTAAATCTGTTCTAACCTGTCAAAGACAGTGAGGGCGAGAGAAACTACTGTAAAGGCGATCAAGTAGTGCGCAACGATAGATATGCTTGGTTCTCGTATAGTAATGATACCGCTCAGTCATTTGAATGACGGTGACAGTGGATGGCGGTGTAGGGGTTCAAGTAGTGTCGTTGTAACGACTAAGGTGGGAGTGCCCTCGCCAATGGGGGTCGCTGGATGGTGAGTCGTCGCAGTTGGCCTCGATATTTGCAGAAGATTCAAGTTCTGTGCGAGTCAACTCAGGCGAAGTGACTCTAGAGTCTGAGAGTGTAAAGAGGGGGACGAAAGAGCACCGAGTTGGTCGTCGTTGGCTGATAGAACATGGGAGACTGTGAAGCTGATTGGTGGGGAGACATGTCCTCGCGATCGGTGGGTCTATACGAAAGTGTTGAAGACGCTGGGCGACTTGCTGTGCGGCGGGCTCACGGACGCAACCACGCGGGCTCAGACGCAACCCACTGGGTCATACGCAGACACAGGCGCGACTACTGGTAAACAGACCCGCGACCACTGGATCAGGCACGGCCTGAAATTTGGGTTGGGAAGGGCTGAAGGGAAGGTCGACAGCGATGTTGTCTGGGCCAAAAACTGGACAGCAGCTGGAAGGATAGCGGACTTCCGCAGCATGACCCCAAGCATTACCATGAAGATCCCAACGCACAATCTTGCCGCAAACCCAGCCCAAAAATTCTTCCCTTTGTGCATCTCGAGCCGAAGGAGAAGACTCCAAGGAATGGAGGATGTGACAGTTTGATATTCCTAGTGTTGCTATCTGCGGTTATAAGCCGGAAAGTCTGGTCGCTGGGTCGGCGAGTGACGTCCTATAAAATAAGAGGTCAGCCTTAGAGTGAACCTGAGGATACCGTCGCAGTAGTGTTCATACCAATCTCCGCAGATACATGACGAGGTACATCTCTAAGAACACGGTCAGATATTGAGTCATGTTTGCTTCCTGTCCTAAACGTTGAGAATGTGAGGATCGACTCGGCCCCTCCTAATGGCAACGGGTGTCTGAATCGACGAAGACCATGTCGACTCCATATATATGATCCTTCCGGATAACGCCGTGTTCGTATATATCTTGCTTGAGGAGAAGAGTGCGGTCGGGAATTGAGTATGACTCCGCTCCAGAATGCACATCATCACAATAGTAATAAGATCCTGTGTTGGAGACATTGCGCTGTGAGGCTACGGTGGTTTGTTTTCATCAGTCAGTACCTAAAGCGAAGGTTCGAAGCTTACATGGTGTCCGAGGCTGTGGTAAAGACGGTCCATAGAGTTCCAGGACGCTGATCGTCGGTAGAGTAGGCACTGCGAGGTAAAATGTCAAATTGCAAAAGCAAAGCAAAAAACCTCCGAAAGATACATACACTGCCGCTGGAATGCTGTTAGGTAGGTGGAGCAGAGAAATAACAACCAACGAGTTGGTATTGTAGTAAAAAAGCTTCTGTGGCTTGGTTCGAGGCCGTATACTTAGATCGTGTTCGTGGTATTTGCCTGATATAAAACAGTATATGAGGCTTCTCCTGCTGAATGAAGGGCTTGACTTACCGAACCGGGTGTTGACCGTGTTTGACGATCTTAACTTGCTCCCTGTATGCAACGGCAAAACTGAGACTGACGGAGAAAATGCGATGTCGTATATCGGGCCATCGAAAGAGAGTCTATGGTGTGGATCCTAACTGAGGTGTTAGACCAATGCATATGCACAGGTTGGACTCCGTTCGCGAGTTGAACTCGCGAATGAAGACGTACCTTTTGTGTGATCTCTCATATCTTTGTCAATGACATATCCAATGACGTTGCCGTTGGAGAATCCGACGTAAATTTCTGATTCCTTGGGGATGCCATTCCAAAGCTCGAATAGCATTTGGACAACTTCCCGACTGAGAGGCAGTTTGGGCAACGAATAATTGTGAGGTCTTGGGCATCATGGATCTTATGAGATAGATTAAGGTCCAGAAAACTGATTTCTCATCTCCGTGTCACGTACCGTCAGAGTCCCGTCTAAATCCACCAACCGCAATCAATCCATGGGCGGGAAATTGAGTACTTGATCCTCGTAACGGAAACGTGCGGTGGCCCCAGGTCGGACTTTCGCTTTCTGCAGAGCAAACTGATCTCCAAGGCAAGGCAAATTCGAAGACATATGTCGAATTCAGGGCGCGAAGCATAGTATGCTATTCCACAGGAAAAGGAAACAAATACATTATATAGTATGATGGAAACGGATTCAAACGTAAGTACATGCACACATGACAGGCCATGATTGATCGCGAGAGCCCGCGCGTTGCTTCACGGTATGTAGCCTCATCAATGAGTTGAAACCTCGTTGATGATGCATGCATACGGTCCACGGTCATGGATTCGCAACATGTCGCCACGAATCGGCGGACTTTGAAATTGGCTCGCCTTGAGGCCTTATGCGTACCTTACACACTAAAACGACGTTGTCTCGATCAACCATCAACGAGTTCAACTCGCTGATGAGACTGCAATGGAGGCCGATCTAGATCTTCATAACGGCTGCATGATATGCATATTATACGTAGGTGAACATGGGGTACATGATTGCACCTTCTTGCAAGCTTGCCAATAAAAGCACCATTATTGAATGGAGAAGAAACGGATACAAAGGGAGTCCGAAGCTACTAGGCTATAGCTATGATAGCTACAGCTATGCAGCGAGCTTCGCAAACGCACCCTCCGGCCGCGGTAACCACCTTCGCCGCCAACCCACGAAAGCAACGGATCGACATCCCACCACGTCAGCTCTAACTAGCCCTAGACATACGCGTACGTGGGTCTGAATTTGCGCTAAGGACTCACAAATAAATCACGCTATGTGCTGACACATATTACTACTAGAGCCCAGAAAGAGCTAGAATTCGCCGGCCCGTATCTCTTGTTCCACTGGCACCAACAATGTACGCTTTCCTTCTTTTGGTTTGTTCAAAAGCTTTGAAAACCATATGTGCATATATTACATAGCTGTGGATCCTACGGCTCCTACGGCACATTTCAGGCGGAGTGGGTCCGGCTCGTAGACCGCGTGGCAAACCAGGTCAGTCATGTCGGATGCAGATAACTTTTCGCTGTGGTCCAGCGGGCCACCTAAACTCTAGATGTCCCAGTCTGTAGCTACCCGAGCGGTCTCACTCAGTGGGCAGCCAATTCTTACTATCAAGAGATGCTGGCCTTTCAGAAACTTATAGCTGGCAGCTGAATTTGAACATCTACTTCTCCACACGACATGCAGTCAATTGCAACACGCCAGCGCCAGCGTTCGTCGCACCCAAACCAGACGACCCGGCCTTTCAGCCCTCGCAAGTCGACAAAGGAGAACTTTCTTGATACACTCGGGTGATCCGGGTCCTGGTATCCTTCTCAATATACAAGCACAAGCAGCCGGCACGATTCTTCTTCTGGCGGCCGTTCAGAGAAGCCCCTCTATCAGGTCCCAAGGAAATCTGGTGGTCCACCCAATTGCAACCGGGTGGAACATCCTCCACAGACTGACGACGCCAATCAACAAGAATCCATTCGCAGACCACATCGCGCGGGACGGACCCTGTTTCCTTCATCCCAATACTACCCCTCGCTTCTGGCGGTTCTGAATTACCACAGAATCTCAAAAGAAGTCTCGCCGGCGAGACCCAAGCCTCTAACAACGATCCGCGCTGCTGCTGATGGCCACAACTCGATGATTAGTCCAGGTACATGTCTTATTATTTATATCGCGCTCTGTGGTTAACTCTTTCTTTCAGAGGTTGCGTCGTTTCTTAGGAGTTGCCGGTTGACGCAACAGCAGTGCTGTGAGTTTGGGATGGGATTGCATGAAAAATATTCATTCCATATTGTTAAAAAGTATGCCTAGCTGTGCCCATCCCTCGCAACGCCATTAGACTCATTGGCCAATTTTGCCACATTCGTTCACTGCGCGTCACCTTTAACAAAGTAGAAGTAAGAGTCCACCAAGCACAAAAGCGCGAGTCGCTGAAATGCCGGAAGGGAGTTGTGCTACGAGACTTGCATCGACGAAAATGGACATGCCCATCCCCACAAGGGTCGAAGGCGAATCATTTTCGGTACTTTTATTGGGTGTGGTATGCGGCTTGCCACGTGCAGATGGACAGACGATTGGTATAGCTCATTCCATGATGACCATGGACTCAAAACCGAGACGCTATGACAGGGGAGAATCACTCCATGATCAAGATCTCGAAATGGGACTATCCAATTAATGACGGAT
>SZVJ01000044.1:0-40240 GCA_029467805.1 Pleurotus eryngii var. eryngii | reverse complement strand
TTTTTTTTTTTATTTCTGTATAACAGCAGTAAGTACTATTCCAGTAGCCACCTAAATGAAGCACATTAATAGGGTTTGTTGCCCACATACCAATTTAAAGCATAATTGTTCCACCTAAGAATTATAAGACCTTAAAGGACTACCTTATTACATTAAAGTAAATAATAAGAAAATAATAGTAAATCCTGGCATATACGTACGCTAAACCTCCTAATATAATTAATAATTCTTATTTTCCTTTTCCTATCATAGATTAATGCCCTCCCCTCTACCCATAAATAGAGCAGGTGATACAAACCATGACTTAAAGCTTAATAAATAGCACCTTCAGTCCTTGAATAGTAAATTAAAGAAAATACACCTAACACTACCTACAAATCACAAACAAACACCCCATGGTGAACTCATACTACTATCCGCCCATTGCGCTTTTAAGTAATCTTGTTTGGAATTATTGTAGAAAAACTAGCATAATTATCGCTATTACTGGCATGTTTGAACTAATGATTAAATAACTTTTGTTAGCATCAGGTACAAATAAAATTAATACTCTAAGATAAACCATAAGTAAAGCACTTTTTTCATATAGTACGCTAGCTGCTAGTAATGAAATATATCCTGGCTAGAGGTGGAATCTTCATGAGCTTTTAGGTTAACAACTTATAAAAGTATATATGGAGTTGTTTTAACTGGCAAAAGCTCTAAAGAAATCCCTAACCAATAGTTTTTTTTTTGACTCTCTAAACTTATTTCATAGTAAATGAAATACTTGAAAAATCTGTTGGGAGACTATAATAAGAATAATTAGTTTAAGATACATAATAAAACATAGTACTACCGCTAAAGTTATATAAAAAGAATACATATGCAGATCAAATCATCCAGTACCATGTCAATTAACACAATTATCATAAAATAAGTATAGGTAACACACTTCAAAAAAGATATACATATACTAATAGATCAAAGATCCAAAAGCCCCTATTTGTAGACTTTTCTATTACTAAACTAAGAAATAAGAAAAGTTTTTAAAATTATGTGTTATATTTGTATAATTAGAATCATACATGCCGCGTGTAAACAAAAGTTTGTTAATAATACAAAATCTAAAGATATTCCATCAATAACAAAAAGTAAATGACAAAAATTTAATTGGATTAAATTCAATACAATTGAATAATTTAGTTTTTTTAATTAGAATCACTTGGAACCAAATAAATAGAGATCCTAATAATTAAGATTAAGAAGATATGTTATTAAAGCTATCTTTTTTATTTTTTTCATTTTTTATTTGATTTCCTCCCTATAACACTTCACTAGCAACCGACTCCACCTGCTTGTTGTTATATCAACAGAGTTTGAAAGTTTCAGTATAAATTAGTAAAAATAAGAGCCTATAATAGTTATATTAATGTAAAGTAAGCATTTTTTTTGTTTTTTTTATTTTTGTTCCTTTTTTGTTTCTTCTTTAAATCTTTTTATCGAATTTGGCCTTTCCATGAAAGTAGTAGCCCTTAACTAAAATTTTCCTATTTTTTATGTACAATAAATATAAGAAAATAAAAGGATGCACTTAATAATATTAAAATCACCTACTTAATATTAAAACACATATAATAAATCTTCAGTCATTAGATTCGGAAAAAAGAAACTTTAGATTTAAATTTGTGAAGTTTTGTCCGTAACTTCTGTTCTTACTTTTCCACCTTTAAAAGTAGAAATAGTAGTGGAAAGTGAACTGAGCCTTTACAAAAATTCTAATGAGAAGGGGGTTAAAATTTAACTGAAAAAAAAAATCAAAAAATTAAAATAAAAATAAGTATTCCTAATTAAAGATTGAAACAGGTAACTTTAAATGCATGAAGGGGTATAGGACTAAGCTAATGTCATGTCTATGTATTTTACTGTTTTTTGATTTTCCACTATTATGTTACATTGGGAGAAATAAAGGAGTGAATGGCCAAGGATTTATTAGAGCAAGCCATGGTTTTTGAAAGTTAGTCGAAAATTATCATAATTAATATCCTAATATCAGTTGGCCTGCTACAAAACTAATGAACCCAAACTCTAAATGGCATTCCCAACCCAATCCACTAAGTGCCATCTGTATAATCAGGGTCTTCTTCTAGGCTCAATTTGTGTTAATCCTTCAATTAAGACCCCATTTTTATAAAAAAGTAATTAAGACTCCTTTCCTTACGGGAAAATATAGTGAAACCACATATTAAATTTATAATAATTTAAGTCCCGATATAATATCCTAATTATTGTGGCTATAAATAAAGTAAGTTCAGACTATGTCATTCTCCTCCATCCGCAACGTTAACATCCTGGCCCTTTGGTTTAGGTCGGATGCAGCAAAGCATAGCAGCCGGAGGATGCAGCATAGCAGCATAGCAAGCAAGCAAGCAGCCGGAGGATCAGCATCGCAACGTGTGCCAGAGGGTAAAGGGATGATTGGGCGCTAACTAAGATTAATTCTATTGAGTGCAAGGTAGTGTTTAATACTACTCACTTTGCTAGTCGTTGCACGTTTTTTATTTTATTCCTACACCACACAAATATTTTCATTTTTTTATTCTTCTGTGGAGGGTATTTGAATAAACTCTTTCGCTGCAATTGTCCCCTATAATATTGTAATTTTTTTTGCACCCACAATTCTAGGATGGTTTTCTTTTGCAATTCACCCAATTTATAACTACTGGGTCAAATATTCTAATCTTACCATAGAGGCCCTGAACTTGATATAATGTACTCGTGAAAAAATTTTTTCCTTTGAAAGGAGTTTTTTACTATTTAAATATTTGAAGTTAAAGTATCTTTACCCATTTTAAAGTGTTTTTTTTTTATACACTCACTGTAGGAAAATAACCAATAAATTTTAGATGTATCACTCATTAAACTACACTAATGTTTGTACTTTAGCTATAGTACCAGTAGATTTTCTTAACCTCCAAAAAATAGGATTGTTTTTTTACTTCCTTTTCTAATCTCTCTTGTTGTTGCATGGAAAGAGAATCAGGCCCTAAAGTTTTTTTCCAACTAGGAATTTAAATTACCTTTTTCTATTTAATTTAAACATAGAACTAGTTTTACAACCTAAAGTTTTGACCTGCTATTGGAGAGAGACATTAAATTTTTTTCTTCGACATAATTATTTAAATAAATATCTAAATAATATTTTTCTCTTCTAATATAAAGTTTTTAAATATTGTTTGCCAATGATCCCTAAATCTTCTAAATAGCTAGTCAAAAATTATTAATGTCCATATTTTTTCTTAAGCGTTTTTTATATATAGGAGTAAATCCTTCCTTAAGTACATTAGGTGGAAAATAACTTAGCATCCTGTAGAAACCTGTAGAAAGCAACTACCTAACCTTTATATTTGTTTGACCACTTTTTATTAAATTAGTCCATTGGTATAATCACACCTTCTTTTTTCTATTTTCATTCCAATACGATTTTCTATTTAATTTAGATAATAAAAATCTCATAGGTTTCATTTAAAAAGATTGGTTTTATTAAGGCCCCAAGAGGGAAAAGATTAAATAGCAGAAGAAAAGCAAATTTTTTCATTTGTACACGATATTATTTTCGAATACACCGATAACCTAGAAATGTTTGAGGAAGAATGTTAAGTTTTTTACTCCCACGAAATAAAGCCAGACCTGTACTTTAACCTCAAGAAATCGTAACAGTTCCTCCCTACAATTTTTTGGAGTCCAAAATAGAATTCCCGGCAAATCAGCAAAACAGCTCCCATTGGGATAAACTAGTGGAAATGCTAATTAAATGTTCTTTATTTAATGACTAGATCTCTTTATCTCTTTTTTTTAACGAACGGAAATTTGAACCCAAAGAAGGGGTTTTTTTTTTCTATATTGATTCAATCCTAACATACAATCAGAATATCTTTTAAATTCCTATACTTCTTTTAGGTTTCTTTTTGATAAATCTCTATTATATAAATTTTGTTGTTATTTAGAACTTAAACTCTCTAAATTTAAAATCCAGAATACAACCTAATTTTTCCCATAAAGTAATCTCATAGAACCCATACTTACAGTTGTGGTATTTAAAAAAAGGCTATAGACTTAAAAACTTTATTAGATATTTTATGTTTTCTTAGGAAAAATAGTAGGCTTGTAAATTAGGGAGTTAACATTAATAAAAAATCCAGTTTGTTTTGAGAGAAACTATTATTTAATTTCCATTAACATTCAATTCTGTTGAAATTAAAATTATAACATATTCCATCTGTATCACCTATCCAGAAAATTAAGGGATCAAACGGTAATAAAGTATAATTAGCTTCTATAATCATTTATATTAAAAAATCACATGCTTTTTTTTAAAACCTTCCACCTTAAGTCGAAATTAAAACCATTTAATTTATTAACTACAAAGGAACATTTTTCTTTTTTACTAAAATAATTCCCACAGAGTGGGTGGGTTTTAATTTTATCAAGCTCTATTCCTACCTATTGTATTTATCTGATTCTGGTTTAAATTCTTGGACATCTCTATTATGTAAATTTAATTCCCTCAATAGCTTTTAAAACCAATTTAGAATTTATTTTCGAAATTCAAAATTTCACTCCATTCTATACTCCCCGCTAGCCCAATGAAAAAATAATTCCTCTTGATTAAAAATAAGATATTTGACGTATAGCCCGAAACTCCTTTAACAGTTTTCTGCTGATTGTTAAAATTTGGTATCATTAAAAAAAAAAAATTAAAAAAAATTATAAGCGTTTTTTTTTCTAATCATGAAAGGTATTATCTTCTAAGTTTTGTTTTTTTTTTGTTAAATATCAACAGGTTTTATTATTATTTTCACTACTAAATTTTAGAAATTTAAAATTAAAAAACTTCCTATTACTCCAATTTGTGACAGACGATACAGTTGAAACTTTTAATAGTAATAATAACCTAAAATATAGTTCCAGCATATAGTCAATGCAATAATAATTTAAATTATTAAGGCCCCATTTCCAATTTTTGAGCTACTACGTAAGTAACGTCCTTTTCTTTTAAATTTTTAGGTTGCCATCCTCACCGGATAGGATCGACCATTCTTCAAAAAGAATAAACGGATTCTATTGCTTCTTGCAGTCACGTGTGGCCTCTACGTGGAGTCCTTATTTTAACATAACATAATCAATGTTAATTGTTATATATTAATTATAAATAAGGTTCCCACGGTATTATCTTATTATTTCATATTTTAATTTAATTTCTAATCATTTTTACTATAAAAATTACGACTTCACCGTTAGCAATCCTTAAAAATAAAAGATCCGGACGAATGGAAACCCTAATTCTTCCAACCGTGACTTGACAACACGACAAACCGTACTTAATTTAAAACTGCAGCTTTTCGATCTATCTTGAAAATTTTACCATTTAAAATAAAAGCAACAATGATAATATTTAATAACCTGTAGCATTTTAGTGCAATGATCAATAACTTTTTTTTCCGTTTCAGAATGCACTAACCTACGCTAATTCATAAAAGGAATATTATTAAGTTAGCTTTTTTTTGATTATTTTAAAGATGCTGAAGTCCATAATAATTTCGAATAGCTTTCATTTATAAAATCATGATTTTGTCCTATACTAAAGGATACTTACCTTTAACTCGTATACTGAAGTCCCTTAGCTTCAAGAAACCTGCCTACCATTCGTTTATAATAACAGGAATCACTGCAAATAAAAAGTAAGTACTTTATCCTCGATTTTAAACATATTTTAAATAATTTTGTTCGTTCTGTAAAAATAATTGCTCCATTACTGTAAGACCCTGCAGAATTCAGAATTTAGAAGATATTTTTTAAAAAAGAAATATGCCAATTGTCCCCATACACTCAGTTAAGATGAATATTTTATCTAGTAAAAGGAAATCATAGTCTTCTTAAAAGTTTTTGTTTTATCATTTACTACTCTTGTAACAATTTTTGGCCCATTTAGTTTTGTAATTTTTTTGTATTAAACCACCATATGTTTTTTTTTTGGCAATTTGAGTAAGCATTCAAAATTGAGAGGTTTATCTGCAAAGTTTTTATGATTAAAACGAAATTGGTAAATTTTTTTTCTTCGGCCATTGAATTAACTTGAAAGACTACCATCCTCCATCAATAAACTACTGTACAATGATCAAGTTTTTCTTTTTTTTGAAAGAGTTTTGGAGACTTAAGTATTTGACCCTGCAAATAAGAATAATTGCTTTGTTAATTTAAGTTATCGTGGAATTGCTACATCTAAACCGTGCATTGAAGATAATACTACTCCCGGTTACCTCACTCCACCTATAGTGAAAGAGCTAAGATCCTAAAGTTGGAAACTAAAGGAGTATTTATATCTTAAACTTCCACCATATAAGGTCGCTAACCAAGAAAAAAGATTTTAATTCCTGTTGGAACCTCATAACCATGGTAAGCAGCTTGTAGAATAAGCTCTCGTACTCTTACATCTAACCTACACTGAACATTGGTGACCTCCATACTAATAAAACCTAAGATTCCCCGATAGAGAACATGGTCAAAATAGCTACAAAAAATAAGAATTAAAATTTATTTTTTAATCTATTTGCATTCATTTCTGATTCAAATTTTTAATTACATCTGACCTCTTTGTTGACATGTTTTTAGCCGTACTAAATATATAAAGCCTTTTTTTAAAAACAAAATATATCTGAAAATTTTTTCAAATTTAAAATAGGATAATATCAAAGTTGTTGGTCTAATAAATTAGATAATAATAATTTTTATATCTTGAACTAGAAAATCACAATCTATTTGAAGAATTTGATCCTTACATAAACGTACCACTTAAAGAATTTATAAATAATTTTCAATAAGTGTTCGAGAATCTTTAATGTGGTGTGTATATGAATCCTAACAATAAACGCGTTGTTTTAAAAAAGAACTTTTTAAGAAGTCTAATATTACAGAAAAGCACCCAATCAACCTTCAAACAAAAACCTGAAACCCAATAAGGGGTTTAAATTTAAGGGTAAAACTACTTTTAGCCCCTCTTATAACTGGGACATTTTTAGATAAAACTTTGAAACTTTTTTTTAGAAATACTCTATTAATATAAGCATAAGAAGTGTGAGTAATAGTTGAAAAATCCTGATCTTCTTTTGTTCTTTAATGTCTTTATTATAAACTCTGTCCCGCTCACTGTTAGACCAAGGTAAAATCAATAGATTTTTTTTGTTATTAATGGATATTTCTTAAAATTGAGGTATGATTATCTCTTTTATGTTTTTTGAAGATTTAGACCTCTATAACTGCTATATTTTTGTGGAATCTAGATATACGTTTACCTACACCGAAAATGCGTTAATTTTTTTTAAATCTAAATTTCTTTCTTTTTCCCCCCCTATTCCCCCCCCTTCTTCATCTTTTATTATGTAAATTTATTTCATATGAGGTTCTTTTATTTCTCCATTTATTTTTATCTAATTTTCAACAAACCCGGGAAAATGGTTGATAGAAAAACACCTACCTCATCAATCAGTAAACCCAGTGATCCAATAAGGACTTTAACTCCCTTACATCCTTCGTTCCACTTTTGATTTCTTAGAGTAAGTAAGAAAAATGAATGAATGGATAACATTTAATAATTTATTTAATTTTTATATTTAAATAACTTATTCTGTAAAAAAAGAGTATAAAACTTCTTAAGATTATAAACTAAAATCATTTTATATTTTGGTTTGGACTATATCTTAATCTTTGTCTATTATTATTTTTTAAAAAGTGAAAGACCCTTCTTGTGTTCCTCTGAGGATCCTAAAACTCGTATTTTTGAATTTTTGGAGAGAGAAAAGGTTTCCTGCTGATTCTTGACTCATTGTAATAGCCTTAACTTTGTTACTTGTTAAAACCAAGTTTTACTATATTTTAATGTTGTTAGAGCTTTCCAGCATATAAGAAGATTCACATAATTAATTAGAAATTATGTGGGCCTATTTTGACCATTCGCAATATTAATCCAAATATGTTTTTCCTGAAATGGTTAGATACAATATGACTAAACCAATCCCAAAAACCGGTATTTTTTAAATATAAACAAAATAAGTTTTTGATTAATAATCGAATAAATTAATTTCTACGGTCAACCAAATTTAGCCTCTTTTCCGAGCCTCCCTTTCCTTTCCCTACTTTAAAGTAGTGGCCAGGAGTTTTGGCCCAGCCGTAGGAGCCTTAGGAGCCCTTAGGATCCTTAAGGACCTTTAGAGCCTTAGGAGCCTTGAAGCCTGTGGGCCTTAGGAGCCTTAGGAGCCCGTAGGTTTGGGGTCCGGAATGGAGCCTAAGGGGGTTGGGGTTAATGGATAGAGGGTAAAGGAAAATGTAAAATGAACAACTATTCAAATAATTACACAGAATTTCACATCCTTGTTTTATGAACCTTTCTCTTAACTGGAATTATGTTTAGAATTTCAAACTTCTCTATATTTTGGATTTTTTAATTGAATAATATTTTTTCTAGACCTCTTTGTTTTACATGGTTTTTATCTGAATTAATAAACTATGCTTTTCTTCTTTTAAATATTAATGTGTTTACTAGAGAATAATGGATATGATCAAAATGAATTAATAAGTTTTTTTAGCTGAGCCATCAGAAGAGAGCCATAATAATAAGTGATCTTTGAACCTTTTTCTATACCTAATAATTGCCACCAAGGATAGTTTGTTTAATTAAAAAAAATATTCTTTTTTGTTTCTATTGAAAAATTTTAATAAGTAGTCTACTCTATTTTTTCGATTAGTATTTTATTTGAACTAACAAGCCTCGGCCGTCAGAAAATCCAGCAAAACCAGTGGTTAAGTAAAATCATTTTTTTTAAAAACAAAATTTTTAAACTATTTTTAAAAGAAATAAAATGTTATGGTTTAATATTTTACTTAATTTGATTAATTTTTGCGTTTTTAAAATTTTATACCATTTATTAAGGTTTAGTACTTAGTTATCCCTTCACTATAAGGAGAATAATTAAAAAAGCATTTTTTTATCTTTAATTGTTTTAATTTACCAAAGCAGCCTATGTTTTTTTTCTTAAGATCTAACCAAAGACACATCTTAAAGTAATGAAAGACAACCTTAACTAATTGTTTTTTTTACTCTAAAAATGTCAATCTCCTTCTATTTAAAAAACAAGATAAATAAAAAACCCAATTGGTTTCCTCACTAATTGAGTTTTTTTAAATGTGTTGGTACATGAATGGAGAGACATTTTTTTAAAAGTTCCTGTTAATTTTTACAGTTTCGTTTGCAATAAAAGTACTCTGAGGTTTTTCCATATTTAGAGTTATAATTCATGGTTTTAACCATGCTGATAAACTTAATTTGTTTTTAATTTTTTAACTAATTACTTAATCATTTAAGATGATAATTGAATAAACCTACTTAACAATTTTTCATTTAAACTTTTTCTAAGTAAGATAGCTGACTAGGGCTTGCCTTGCCTTGAAACGTCTATTTTGAAAAGAGAGAATACGTTTGTTCCCAGCAAATGTCACGTTTTAGATGGCCCCTATTTCTGACCTCTTGGGCTCTTCTCTCTAATAACTTAAATCTAAATAAATTAAAAAGTTTTTTTTTTTAAAAATATAAAGAGTATGAGACGGACAATATCTTCAACTTTTTTCATTTTTCTGTGAAAATAATTCCCAATGTTTTCTGATGGGTACGATGTCTTTTATAGGCTTTTTAAAGGGATCACTGACGATAGTATTCATTACAGGAAGAATCGTTTGATGTATGAAACTCTACCTACATTTTCCTCCTTTGAAATATTTTGCACATTTTTCGAATATTTTCTCGGACTTTGTCTTGACCATGATAGTAACCATTTGGAGGGCATATCCAAGGTAAATAGCTCCCACCACCAAAAATATCTTGGATAAATTTAACATTCTGTAAAACATTTATTTCACTACCCTTTACCACTAAGTTTGAGGTCTAAAATTTTAATACGGGAATCAATTGTGCCATCAGAATCCGAAAAAAAAAAAACCCCATGCCCAAAACCAAATTGTTTTTTATCGAGTTCCCCCAAAGGTTTTCAAATAATTTTTTTATTAAGGCTTAACACACAACGGTGATTTTCTGGTCATAATCTTTTACTAGTTCGAAATTACCATTTATAAATTGAAATAAGTTTATTCATTTCCTTCCTTGTAGGAATCGATAACGATAAGCTGTTTCCAAAGAAACAAACTTCTTAAATTTAATTTTGGCCACCAATTTTCTGAATGTAATCATGAGTAAGTTACTATCTTCGATCCCCATAGTAATTTCACGACTGTATAGCCTTTTACTAACACGAGACAACCATCGCATCTATTAAACCCCTACCATTCACAGAATTCTTTAAGAAAAAGTTGCTATGCGTTTGTAGTCTCTGAGGTTTCCTACTGGAACTATCTTTTTTTATGGTGTTTCGGTGGGTTTCTGTTCTGATGTGTGGGTCACATCTTTTAAACAGTTTTACTTGCAAGGGGTCATTCAAAAGACCTACCATTATACAAATATTTTATTACCTAATTCATACTCTCCCCTCATACAGAATAGTTCAAATTTAGAATTATTTCTAAATAGGGCCCACTTTTGAGCAAGAACCCAATTTCTTAAACCTTAGATTCTTTATCTCTCTCTAAGGCCCCTGTACTCACCTCACCAATAACATCCCCTAATAATTTATCTTTTTTTTTAATTGTTTCGTTATTGCTTCCTTGATTAGCCTTGTGAAGTATAAAAACTTAAGAAAACCGACTTACATTAAGCACCATTTCAGGTACCCACCAGTTGACCCAGTCTGTAGCGATCTATTAGACGACCGACGGTCTTTAGTCGAGAAACTATAACCGTAAATTACACTAGTTTTTGTTTTTGTAGCCCACAGAATTAAATTTTATAAATAACAATTCTGTATCCCTTCCCTGTCAGGAAAGGCTTAACACTTTAACTTATTTTTTTTCTAAAACCAAATATAGTTTTTTACTTTCTTCTAATAGTTATATAAACCAAATTGTCAGGACTAGGGAAAGTAATTTAGTCCCCTAAAGAGTCTTAATTGAGTAAACTCGAATAACCTACACTTTGCTTTTTAATTATAAAAAGGTAGGCACACCTGCTCTAAAATTTATTTAAATCTCACGATTTAACCTTTCCCTTTTTTTCCGTAATTTAAAATACTAATCCCAATTATTATTAACTTTACTTGCTAAAACTTTCAAAGATTTTTTTTTCTCTAATGTAGGATTTAAATGATCTTTCTTTTTCTAATTTAGTATGAGGTCTCTCCATAGTATATAGCTCTTTATTTTTTTACTTCGTAATGAATATTTTATCAAAATAAGGAAATATTTTTTTTAAATCTTTAAGTCCACCTATTCTATAATAATAAGCTTTTTTTTCACTTGAATTTTTTAGAAATTTTACCAACTTTAACGTATAAACTTTAGAAATATGCTCTAAGATGTATTTATTTTCTATATGATTTTGTGCTATCAATCAAAACAGATGTGAAAATTTAGTACCTTATACTAGATATAGACACAGAAAAACATCCTTCACTATCTGTAAAACCACAATAACCATTCATCATTTAGGTTGGTTTAATTATAGAAATATCATTGTTTTTAATGGAATGATAGGATATTTTAAATTTCCATTTTGATTATACATATTTAATGCTGATAAAAATTTTATGAAAAGAGACTTTTTACTATAAGTTACTAAATTATTATTAAACAGTGTAGCTAAAAGGTATAAATCTTTTTTATCTTGTACTACAAATTCGAGAAGTACTTTTACCTTTGTTTTTAATCACTTTACCCAAACCTAATATTTTTTTTGTATCATATTTAGAATTTTGAAATATCTCGGGTATCTTGAGTGAGTAACAAGAGAGAAATCTCCTCTTTTAGCTAATACAAAACTACCATCTCCTTCAGTTAAAAACCAATTAACCATGTTAAAAAGAAAAAGAAGGAGATTTTTTATTCATTAAACGTTCATATTCTGAATATTAAACAAAGTCAAATCAAAATATTTTTCTTGGGGTACGGACCGTACGGTCCGTATGGACCGGCCTCACCAAAACTATTTTTAGAAAAAGAAGAAGAGTTTCTTAAAATTAAGCTAGAAGTTATAATTGAGGATTCTTTAGAAATTAAAAATATTTAACTTTGAAAAAAGGTTGTTGGTATAAAATAGGATCTTCCACCCCCAGCAGGGTCATAGAAACTAGTATTAAAGTTTCTATCTGTTAAAAGCATAGTGATTGCCATAAAATCTTGGTTTCCAGACTCATAATCTATGTATATTTACTAATTAATATATTAATATAAAAAGAAAGATATTAATAAAAAAAATATACTCAATTTATATTTAATTAAAAATATAAAAAGGGAAACTCTCTTGTATTCACATACAAGTTGAGACTGTCTCTTACTATCTAAAATTTACTATTGTAGATGATCCCAATTATTAAAACTGTTCGTTTTTTGATTCATCTGTGATTAATTTCTATTATTTGTGTCTTATTTTCCTGGTGTGTTCCTTCTTTAAAGAAATTAAGTACTTTACACAATCTTTAAATTCCATAAATTTTTTGTACCACATAGTGGGATATTGATTAAGATAATCTTTTAATATGTAGATTTGTTTTAAGAACTACTCGTTTCGTAGTCTATATTGAGGATGTTTACGATCAGATCTTATTTCATTGTAGATTAACTTTCTAAAAAACAAGAAATATTTTTCATTAGAGCTACGTACTTTGCCCATAAGGGCTTACACGACTTTGTACTAATTCAAAACTAAGAGAGAGACGTGGGTTTTTACTAGTTTGACTAGCTCGTATTTTAAAACAACCATCAGCGGTGTTTTTTTTTTTTTGTGTTTTTTTTTTTGTTTGGTGTTTAATTTTTTTTTTTTTTTTCAATAAAAACCAGTTAACCAGCTGTCTTTATTTAAAAGATATATTGCATAAAATTTAAAGGTAGAATTAAATCGTGATTTTTCTCTGATGCTTTTTTTATTAAGATAATTAATAAGTAATAAAATTTTATCGTATTTAGGACCTCGCAATTTTCCATTTATTCTATGGACAAAGTTTAACAAGTCCTTCATAATCATTAATACTAAGAACATAAGCAGCACTTTGTTTTTTTTCTACTAATAGATCCAACCTAATATTTTTTGAATGGATTGGCAAGTGGAAAGTCTTTAGAGGAAAGACAATTTGAACCAAAGGATAATATAATTTTCCTTTTTCGGATCGTTCTCTTTTTGGGACCACAAATAGATCCGTTTCCTTCAATTAGTCCTGTGAGGTAAAGAATTAAAGAAAAGTGGGAACTTAAACCCATTTTTGTAAACAAGAAAGATAGTTCTGGCGCACAGTCGTTGAGGTTCCACCATATATAAAACTTATAAGTGTTACCTGCTGATTGTCTTTAAAAAACCCTAAAGGTAAAAAGATTTTCCAGCATACAGCCAGATTTAAAGCTGGCACACATTTACCAGCTATACAGGTAAAGATAATAATAATAAAATAGCAGTAATGAAAATAGCCATACAAATAAAGGTAATTTATGTAGAGACATTCCATTAGTTCTCATATTTAAAGTAGTAGTTATAAAATTAATAGCTCCTAATATAGATGAAATACCTGCTAAGTGTAGACTGAAGATTGCTAATCAACAGAACCACCAGAGTGAGATTGAACACTAGCTAAAGGAGGATAAACTGTCCTCCTGTTCCAGCTCCATTTTCTACTAATGAACTTACTAGTAATAAAATTAATGAAGGAGGTAATAACCAGAAGGAGATATTATTTAATCTAGGAAATGCCATATCAGGAGCTCCGCAGTGGATAGGTAAGAAATAATTCTTATTTTTCATAATTTTCAAAAAATGAATTGGACTAATCTTTAGGTTTTATAACCTACGCTACGTATAGTCTCTGAGGATCCTACGAATAAAAAAAAGTATAATTTTTTTTAAATAGAAAAATATAAATTTTTATTTTTGGTTTCCTGCGATTGTCCATTTAATTCTTTTTAAAATAAATTAAATTACTTTTAATTTTTAAGATCACTGTACGCTATTTTTGTACATTATTACTAGCCTTTTATCTAAAGTTTGTTTTTAATTGGGGCAGAACCTTTCCTCTCCTCTGGTTCTTTTTGCAAGAGGGGGGGGATGGCTAGGACAATATAACTCTCTCTTATACAAAACGTACAGAACGTACGGATAAAAAGAGGGAAATAGGATATTTTAAATTAATTATTCATAATTATGTACATAAGTTTTCAGCTGAGTCTATAAAAGTACTTTAGGAGTTTCCCGCATATAGTAGCGTAATAAGATTGACTTCACAATCAACCACGGCAATTAAAAATAAAATTTTCTCTAAAAAATAAAAATATAACTTTATTTTATTAAATAACAATCATTTAAATGATCCCACTTATAAGTTGTACGTGTACTATAAAATCTTTTCTTATTTTAGCTATATCTAAGTAAGAAGTAGTTATTGGATTTAAATTTTGTAGTTCTAATATATATTTCCAATCTTTATAATCTAAATATTTAGAAGAAAGAAGAGGAAATTTTCAAAATAATTAACAATATTAGATAAACTAGTTTTATTATGAGAAATGACTGTAAAACTATTAAATATTTTATTTTCAATATTTCTACTTCTACTGTAAACAGTTTTACAACACCTAAAAACATACCTATTTAGAGATTATAGGAAAAAAACTAAGATTTACATCATAAGGTTGAATAGCTCTATGATAATTTTGTTTAATTTCAAGTCGATAATATAATTGAACTCTTGTCGAATTTTTATTTGATCTCTTATGAATATTAATAGAAAAATTAGATCTGCATCTGAAATCCAGAAAGCCAACTGTTACTTTCAATATCAGAAGTATCTATAGAGAGTTTATCAAGAAAATCTATTTTATCTAAAATAGAGAGAGTTTTAGGTAATTTACTATTTTTATTTGTAAGTTTATAATTATTTAACCAATCTATTGCTCTATTTTTAGCTGCTATTTTAGGTGTACGCTATAACCATTAATAATAGAGATTATAGTATAAACACTCACAATATCTTGAATTTTGCCAAAGAACATAATTTCTATTTTTTTTTAATAATATTTGACCACAATTAGTTAAATTTTTTAAGAATTCAGCTAAAGGTAAATCAGCTATTTTAAAAACAATAATAATAGAAGGGGTATATTTTTTAGCTGTAGAATTTTTATCATGAATTGCTATTGTACCATCTCCTTCGATTAAACCAGCTAAATAGGACCCTAAATTTAAATTTATATCTTTTCATTTTTAATATTAGAAGAGATAGTACTAGAAAATCTTTTTGAGATGAAGCATTTAAATTTAAATTTTTATTATTGGGTTTTTAAATTAGATTTTTTAAGTTGAAAAGTATAAGAGGTTTTATTTTAAGTTTTCTGTGGTTTTTAGTTTCTAGGGGTACTACAAAACTATCCTTTTTAAGGTTTCAGTAAGGAACCGAAGGAGCCGTAGAAAAAAGTTATTTTTTTTAGATTTTACAATTTTAAGAGAAAAAGTTAGATGATTTTGTTATTTTACCAAATCCTCCTACTAATCCAGGCATAACCATAAAGAAAATCATAATAAATGCGTGAGCAGATATAATTACATTAAATAATTGATGATCTCCTTGTAAAAATTGAACACCAGGAGCTGCAAGTTCCAATCTGATTAAGACTGAAAAAGCAGTACCAATCATACCAGCAAATACTGAGAAAATTAGGTAAAGTGTTTCCAATTTCTTTGGCATTAGTGGAATTAAGCCAACTCACTTAAGAGTTTCAATCTTAATGTTTTCTTATAGTCAGCTAACAGAAATTTAAATAAAATTAGGTTTCCTCCTTCCCTTTGAACTGAGACAATCCGGAGCCCTTCTACCTTATCTTACTAAGAAGGCTAAAGTTTTGAGATATTTCTAGTCATACAGTTAGAAAAAAGGACAAATAAAATTACACATTTATTTTTATTATTAAAAAAATTACAAACAAAAGAATAAAAAAGTAAAAATATAAATTTATTTAATACTTTATCCTATGTAAAATTTTTAATCATTAAACTATTACATAATTATTAGAATACTTGTAAACAAATGCTTTTTTATTTTTAGATACTCCTCCTCTACCTAAATGGTTCTGAAAGATACCGAAGGATAATTTGAAACTTTAGAATTACGGAATAGGCGATTCGAACACCTAAGAGCGTTAACCCGAACAATTAGGCAATTGCCTTATCTTACCATGAAAACTATTCCTTTCTAATTTGGTTAGTTTAATTTGGTTCGTTAATTTATTAAAATTTTACTAAGTTAACTAATTTAAACTACATATTTTTATATCATCTAATTTGGGATTTTTTGTTTTTTGTTTGTTTCTCTTTTTCTATTATTTTGCTTTCAATATTAATTTAAAAAAAATATATTGGACATCCCAGGAAGATACTAGAAACCAAATATTTAGATTTAAAACATATTTAATTTTAATAATATAGTAAATTCACGATCCTTATCAGAATTGAACTGATCTAGCTTCTTGAATTGGGAGCTTACGAACCACTATACTAAGGAATCCGAAAGGATCATACGTACGCGCTTAATAAAAATAAACTGCTATTTTATCTAACATTATTATTTTTTTTTTGAATGACGAATTCTAGGATCGAACCCAATCTAACAGGATCATGAGACTGTTGTTCTAATTACCTTTATTCGCCCTTCTTTTTTTTCCTCTTTTTCTTTTTATCTTTCTTTTTTTTATGGCATAAATATTTTTTTCGTTCGTTTATTTATCTTTTTCTTTCTTTCTTTATTTCTTTCTTTTCTTATTTTTATTTTTTTTAGTTTATTTAGTCTAGTTTTTTTTTTTTTTTATGTGAGGGGGAGGAGTTGAGTGATCTTTTCTTTTTCCTCTTTTTATCTTCCTCTCTTCCCCCTCTTTCTTTTTCCTCTTATCTCTCGTCCAGAGGAGATTCGCCTCAATGCGCTGTTTCCAATTCCCTCGCCTAAGGTGGCTCAAAAAAGGGAAGGCGTAGGTTAAAATAATAATATTAGAAAATATATTTTATATAAAAAAAGTAAAAAAGTTAAACTAAAACTAAAAAAAAAAGTAAAAAAACGTAAATAAAGAAAAAAATAAAATAAATAAAAAATAAATAAAGAAAAAATAAATAACATAATAAAATAAATAAATAAATAATTTAAATATAAAATAAACTTAAAAAAAAATATTATTTCCATTTTCTATTTTTTATATAAAGAAATAAATATAGTAAAGAAAAGAGAAAAAAAAAGAAGCGAAATAGTGTAATGGTTAGCACAACAGTCTCATGATCTGTTAGATTGGGTTCGATTCCTAATTTCGTCATTCCAAAAAAAAATAATAAATATAGATAAAATAACAGTTTATTTTTATTATAATATGATCCTTTAGGATCTTTAGTATAGTGGTTCGTACAGCTCCCCTTCAAGAAGCTAGCATCAGTTCAATTCTGATAAGGATCGATGATTTACTATATTATTTAAAAATTAAATAATGTTTTAAATCTAAATATTTGTTCTAGTATCTTATGTTCAATATATTTTTAAATTAATATGATGCAAATTAATAGAACAAAGAAACAACTCACACAAAATCCCAAAGTGTTTAGATATATAAAATATGTAGTTAAATTAGTTAAATTAGTAAAATTTTAATAATTAACTAACCAAATTAACTAACCAAATTAGAAAGGAATAGTTTTCATTGGTAAGATAAGGCAATTGCTAATTGTTTCGGGTTAACGCTCTTAGGTGTTCGAATCGCCTCTATTCCGTAATTCTAAAGTACAAATTATCCTTCGGTATCTTTCAGAACCATTTAGGTATAGGAGGAGTATCTAAAAAATAAAATAAGCATATTTGTTACAAGTATTCTAATAATTATGTAATAGTTTAATGATTAAAAATTTTACATAAGGATAAAGTATTAAATAATTTATATTTTTACTTTTTATTCTTTTGTTTGTAATTTTTTTAATAATAAAATAAAATGTGTAATTTTATTTGTCCTTTTTTTCTAACTGTATGACTAGAAATATCTCAAAACTTTAGCTTCTTAGTAAGATAAGGTAGAAGGGCTCGGATTGTCTCAGTTCAAAGGGAAGGAGGAAACCTAATTTTATTTAAATTTCTGTTAGCTGACTATAAGAAACAATTAAGATTGAAACTCTTAAGTGAGTTGGCTTAATTCCATAATGCCAAAGAAATTGGAACACTTTACCTAATTTTCTCAGTATTTGCTGGTATGATTGGTACTGCTTTTTCAGTCTTAATCAGATTGGAACTTGCAGCTCCTGGTGTTCAATTTTTACAAGGAGATCATCAATTATTTAATGTAATTATATCTGCTCACGCATTTATTATGATTTTCTTTATGGTTATGCCTGGATTAGTAGGAGGATTTGGTAAAATAAAAAATCATCTAACTTTTTCTCTTAAAATTGTAAAATCTAAAAAAAATAACTTTTTTCTACGGCTCCTTCGGTTCCTACTGAACCTTAAAAAGGATAGTTTTGTAGTACCCCTAGAAACTAAAAACCACAGAAAACTTAAAATAAAAACCTCTTATACTTTTCAACTTAAAAAATCTAATTTAAAACCCAATAATAAAAATTTTAAATTAAATGCTTCCATCTCAAAAAGATTTTCTAGTACTATCTCTTCTAATATTAAAAATGAAAAGAATATAAATTTAAATTTAGGGTCCTATTTAGCTGGTTTAATCGAAGGGATGGTCCAATAGCAATTCATGATAAAAATTCTACAGCTAAAAAAATATACCCCTTCTATTATTATTGTTTTTAAAATAGCTGATTTACCTTTAGCTGAATTCTTAAAAAATTTAACTAATTGTGGTCAAATATTATTAAAAAAAAATAGAAATTATGTTCTTTGGCAAATTCAAGATATTGTGAGTGTTTATATACTATAATCTCTATTATTAATGGTTATATGCGTACACCTAAAATAGCAGCTAAAAATAGAGCAATAGATTGGTTAAATAATTATAAACTTACAAATAAAAATAGTAAATTACCTAAAACTCTCTCTATTTTAGATAAAATAGATTTTCTTGATAAACTCTCTATAGATACTTCTGATATTGAAAGTAACAGTTGGCTTTCTGGATTTTCAGATGCAGATGCTAATTTTCTATTAATATTCATAAGAGATCAAATAAAAATTCGACAAGAGTTCAATTATATTATCGACTTGAAATTAAACAAAATTATCATAGAGCTATTCAAACCTTATGATGTAAATCTTAGTTTTTTTCCTATAATCTCTAAAATAGGTATGTTTTTTTTAGGTGGTGTAACTGTTACAGTAGAAGTAGAAATATTGAAAATAAAATATTTAATAGTTTTACAGTCATTTCTCATAAAAAAACTAGTTTATCTAATATTGTTAATTATTTTGAAAAATTTCCTCTTCTTTCTTCTAAATATTTAGATTATAAAGATTGGAAAATATATATTAGAACTACAAAATTTAAATCCAATAACTACTTCTTACTTAGATATAGCTAATAAAATAAGAAAAGATTTTAATAGTACACGTACAACTTATAAGTGGGATCATTTAAATGGATTGTTATTTAATAAAATAAAGTTATTTTTTATTTTTTAGAGAAAATTTTATTTTTAATTGCCGTGGTTGATTGTGAAGTCAATCTTATTACGCTACTATATGCGGGAAACTCCTAAAGTACTTTTATAGACTCAGCTGAAAACTTATGTACTAATTATGAATAATTAATTTAAAATATCCTATTTCCCTCTTTTTATCCGTACGTTCTGTACGTTTTGTATAAGAGAGAGTTATATTTGTCCTAGCCATCCCCCCCCCTCTTGCAAAAGAACCAGAGGAGAGGAAAGGTTCTGCCCCAATTTAAAAACAAACTTTAGATAAAAGGCTAGTAATAATGTACAAAATAGCGTACAGTGATCTTAAAAATTAAAAGTAATTTAATTTATTTTAAAAAGAATTAAATGGACAATCCGCAGGAAACCAAAAATAAAAATTTATATTTTTCTATTTAAAAAAATTATACTTTTTTTTATTCGTAGGATCCTCAGAGACTATACGTAGCGTAGGTTATAAAACCTAAAGATATAGTCCAATTCATTTTTGAAAAATTATGAAAAATAAGAATTATTTCTTACCTATCCACTGCGGAGCTCCTGATATGGCATTTCCTAGATTAAATAATATCTCCTTCTGGTTATTACCTCCTTCATTAATTTTATTACTAGTAAGTTCATTAGTAGAAAATGGAGCTGGAACAGGATGGACAGTTTATCCTCCTTTAGCTAGTGTTCAATCTCACTCTGGTGGTTCTGTTGATTTAGCAATCTTCAGTCTACACTTAGCAGGTATTTCATCTATATTAGGAGCTATTAATTTTATAACTACTACTTTAAATATGAGAACTAATGGAATGTCTCTACATAAATTACCTTTATTTGTATGGGCTATTTTCATTACTGCTATTTTATTATTATTATCTTTACCTGTATTAGCTGGTAAATGTGTGCCAGCTTTAAATCTGGCTGTATGCTGGAAAATCTTTTTACCTTTAGGGTTTTTTAAAGACAATCAGCAGGTAACACTTATAAGTTTTATATATGGGGTGGAACCTCAACGACTGTGCGCCAGAACTATCTTTCTTGTTTACAAAAATGGGTTTAAGTTCCCCACTTTTCTTTATTCTTACCTCACAGGACTAATTGAAGGAAACGGATCTATTTGTGTTCCCAAAAAGAGAACGATCCGAAAAAGGAAAATTATATTATCCTTTGGTTCAAATTGTCTTTCCTTCTAAAGACTTTCCACTTTGCCAATCCATTCAAAAAATATTAGGTTTTGGATCTATTAGTAAGAAAAAAACAAAGTGCTGCTTATGTTCTTAGTATTAATGATTATGAAGGACTTGTTAAACTTTGTCATAGAATAAATGGAAAATTGCGAGGTCCTAAATACGATAAATTTTTATTACTTATTAATTATCTTAATAAAAAAGCATCAGAGAAAAATCACGATTTAATTCTACCTTTAAATTTATGCAATATATCTTTAAATAAAGACAGCTGGTTAACTGGGTTTTATTGAAGCTGATGGTTGTTTTAAAATACGAGCTAGTCAAACTAGTAAAACCCCACGTCTCTCTCTTAGTTTTGAATTAGTACAAAGGTCGTGTAAGCCATTATGGGCAAAGTACGTATGCTCTAATGACAAATATTTCTTGTTTTTTAGAAGTTATCTAAATGAAATAAGATCTGATCGTAAACATCCTCATATAGACTACGAACGAGTAGTCCTTAAACAAATCTACATATAAAGATTATCTTAATCAATATCCACTATGTGGTACAAAATTTATGGAATTTAAAGATTGGTGTAAAGTACTTAATTTCTTTAAAGAAGGAACACACCAGGAAAATAAGACACAAATAATAGAAATTAAAATCACAGATGAATCAAAACGAACAGTTTATAATTGGGATCATCTACAATAGTAAATTTAGATAGTAAGAGACAGTCTCAACTTGTATGTTGAATACAAGAGAGTTTCCCTTTTTATATTTTTAATTAAATAAATTGAGTATATTTTTTTTATTAATATCTTTCTTTTTATATTTAATATATTAATTAGTAAATATACATAGATTATGAGTCTGGAAACCAAGATTTTTATGGCAATCACTATGCTTTTAACAGATAGAAACTTTTAATACTAGTTTCTATGACCCTGCTGGGGGTGGAGATCCTATTTTATACCAACACCTTTTTTCAAAGTTAAATATTTTAATTCTAAAGAATCCTCAATTATAACTTCTAGCTTAATTTTAAGAAACTCTTCTTCTTTTTCTAAAAATAGTTTGGTGAGCCGGTCCATACGGACCGTACGGTCCGTACCCCAAGAAAAATATTTTGATTTTACTTTGTTTAATTCAGAATATGAACGTTTAATGAATAAAAAAATCTCCTTCTTTTTCTTTTTTAAACATGGTTAATTGGTTTTACTGAAGGAGATGGTAGTTTTGTATTAGCTAAAGAGGAGATTTCTCTCTTGTACTCACTCAAGAGTACCCGAGATATTCAAATTCTAAATATGATACAAAAAATATTAGGTTTGGGTAAAGTGATTAAACAAGGTAAAGTACTTCTCGATTGTAGTACAAGATAAAAAAGATTTATACCTTTTAGCTACACTGTTTAATAATAATTAGTAACTTATAGTAAAAAGATCTCTTTTCATAAATTTTTATCAGCATTAAATATGTATAATCAAAATGGAAATTTAAAATATCCTATCATTCCATTAAAAACAAATGATGATTCTATAATTAAACCAACCTTAAATGATGAATGGTTTATGTGGTTTTACAGATAGTGAAGGATGTTTTTCTGTGTCTATATCTAGTATAAGTAATAAATTTCACATATGTTTTGATATAGCACAAAATCATATAGAAAATAAATACATCTTAGAGCATATTTCTAATTTATTTAAAGTTGGTAAAATTTCTAAACATTCAAGTGAAAAAGCTTATTATTATAGAATAGGTGGACTTAAAGATTTAAAAAAAATATTTCCTTATTTTGATAAATATTCATTACGAAGTAAAAAAATAAAGAGCTATATACTATGGAGAGACCTTCATACTAAATTAGAAAAGAAAGATCATTTAAATCCTACATTAAGAGAATCTTTGAAAGTTTTAGCAAGTAAAGTTAATAATAATTGGGATTAGTTTTTAAATTACGGAAAAAAAGGGAAAGGTTAAATCGTGAGATTTAAATAAATTTTAGAGCAGGTGTGCCTACCTTTTTATTAATTAAAAAGCAAAGTAGGTTATTCGAGTTTACTCAATTAAGACTCTTTAGACTAAATTCTTTCCCTAGTCCTGACAATTTGGTTTATAACTATTAGAAGAAAGTAAACTATATTTGGTTTTAGAAAAAAACTAAAGTTAAAGTTGTTAACCTTTCCTGACAGGGAAGGGATACAGAATTGTTATTTATAAATTTAATTCTGTTGGGCTACACTAGTGTAATTTACGGTTAATATTTTCTCGACTAAAGACCGTCGGTCGTCTAATAGATCGCTACAGACTGGGTCAACTGGTGGGTACCTGAAATGGTGCTTAATGTACAGTCGGTTTTCTTAAGTTTTATACTTCACAAGGCTATCAAGGAAGCAATAACGAAACTAATTAAAAAAAAAAAGATAAATTATTAGGGGATGTTATTGGTGAGGTAGTACAGGGGCCTTAGAGAGAGATAAAGAATCTAAGGTTTAAGAAATTGGGTTCTTTGGTCAAATGTGGCCCTATTTAGAAATAATTCTAAATTTGAACTATGCTGTATGCGGGGAATGTCTGAATTCATGTTTAACTACTTTGTATTTAAGTGGTAGTCTTTGATACCCGTGCAAGTAAAAATGTTAAAATGTGACACAATCCGCAGGTAACCACCGACACAATAAAAGTAGTCCAGTAGGAACCTCAGAGACTACACGCATAGCAACTTTTTCTAAAGAATTCTGTGAATGGTTATCGGGTGTAATAGATGGCGATGGTTGTCTTCTTGTTAGTAAAAAAGGCTATACAAGTCTTGAAATTACTATGGGATCAGAAGATATTAAATTACTCAGATACATCAAGATAAATTGGGTGGCCAAATTAAATTAAGAAGTGGTGTAAAAGCTTATCGTTATCGATTACATAACAAGGAAGGAATGATTAAACTTATTCATTGTATAAATGGTAATATTCGAATAGTAAAAGATTATTACAAACTTCACCGTGTGTGTTTAAGCCTTAATATAAAAAATTATTGAACCTTTTGAACTCGATAAAAAACAATTTTGGTTTGCAGGGTTTTTCGATGCTGATGGCACAATTGGATTCAGTATTAAAATTTTAGACCTCAACTTAGTGTAAGGGTAGTAAATAAATTATTACAAGATGTTAAATTTTATCAAGATATTTTTGGTGAGCTATTTACTTTGATAGCTCTCAAAAATGGTTACTATCAATGGTCAATACAAAGTCGAGAAAATATTCTAAAAATGCAAGAATATTTCAAAGGAAAATGTAGAAGGTCATAAATCCCAACGATTCTTCCTTGTTAATGAATACTATCGTCTATTAGATCTTAAAGCCTATAAAGAAAATATATCCATCAGAAAATTTGGAATATTTTCACAGAAAAATGGAAAAAAGTTGAAGATATAGTCCGTTCTCGATACTTATATTTTTAAAAAAAAAACTTTAATTTTATATTAGATTTAATTTTAGTAGAGAGAAAGCACCCAGAGGTCAAGAATATAGGCCTCTTAACGTTGCTATTTGCTGGAAAAACTTATTTCTCTTTTCAAAATAGACGTTTCAAGCAAGGCAGCCTAGTCAGCTTATTAC
Source organism: Pleurotus eryngii var. eryngii (assembly GCA_029467805.1). NCBI lineage: Eukaryota > Fungi > Basidiomycota > Agaricomycetes > Agaricales > Pleurotaceae > Pleurotus > Pleurotus eryngii. The sequence continues at coordinate 15,672 of SZVJ01000044.1, read as the reverse complement.
TTTAGATAAAAGTTTATAATGAATTGTAGTAGGTTTTAAATACTCCATCTTAAATGATATAGTAAAAAGTTAAAACAATTAAGTTTATCAGCAGGTAACATAATTATAACTCTAAATTATGGAACCTCAGAGACTTTATGCAACGAAAACTGTAAAAATAACAGAGAACTTAAAAAATGTCTCTATTCATGTACCAAAACATTTAAAACCAATTAGTGAGGAACAATTTGGGTTTTATTTAGCTGGGTTTAATAGAAGGAGATGGACATTTTAGTAGTAAACAACAATTAGTTATTGTATTTCATACTTAGATTGTTTCTTTGGCTTATTATATTAAAGAAAGAATAGGCTTTGGTCAAATTAAAAAAATTAAAGATAAAAAATGCTTTTTTATTAGTTCTCTCTCTAGTGAAGGTATAACTAAAGTACTTAACTTAATAAATGGTAAAATTAAAACTGAAAAAAAATATAATCAAATAAGTAATAATATTTTAAACCATAAAAATTTTATTGCTTTAAAAATAATTTTAAAATTTGTTTAAAAAAATGATTTAATAACCACTGGTTAGCTGGATTTTCTGACGCCGATGCTAGTTTTCAAATAAAAATACTAAATCGAAAAAATAGAGTAGAAGTACGATTAAATTTTCAAATAGATCAAACAAAAAAAGATATTTTATTATAATTAAAAACTATCTTGGTGGCAATATAGGTTATAGAAAAAGTCCAAGATACTTATTATTATGGCTCTACTTCTTTTGGATCAGCTAAAAAAATTATTAAATTATTTTGATCATTATCATTTATTATCTAGTAAACACATTAATTATTTAAAATGAAGAAAAGCATATTTATTAATTCAAGATAAAAACCATTTAAACAAAGAGGGTCTAGAAAAAATTATTAAATTAAGAAATACAATGAATAATAGAAGTGAAATTTCTAAATAATACAGTTTAAGAGAAAGTCCTAACAAGGATGTGAAATTCTTGTGTATTAATTTGAATAGTTGTTCTATTTTACAGTTCCTTTACCTCTATCCATACCCCACCCCCTTAGGCTCCATCCGACCCAAACCTACGGCTCCTAAAGGCTCCTAAGGCTCCTAAGGCTCCATAAGGCTCCTAAGGCTCCTAAGGCTCCTAAGGCTCCTAAGGCTCCTAAGGCTCCTACGGCTGGGCAAACTCCTGCCACTTTAAAGTAGGAAAGAAAGGTAGGCTCGGAAGAGGTAAATTTGGTGAAGTAGAAATAATTTTATTCGATTTAATCAAAATTATTTGTTATATTTTAATAATACCTGGTTTTGGTATTGTTAGTCATATTGTATCTACATTTTCAGGAAAACCTATTTTTGGATATATTGGAATGGTCAAAATTAGGCCCACATTAATTAATAATTATGTGAATCTTCTTTATATGCTGGGAAGCTCTAAAAACCTTAAATACTAGTAACTATGGTTTTACAGTAACAAAGTTAAGGCTATTACAATGAGTAATCAGCAGGAACCTTTTCTCTCTCAAAATTAAAATACAGAGTTTAGGATCCTCAGAGACTACACAAGAAGGGTCTTTCATGTTTTAAAAATAATCATAGAAAGATTAAGATATAGTCCAACAAATATAAAATTTATTTATTTATATCTTAGAAGTTTTATACTCTTTTTTAAGAATAAGTATTTAAATATTAAAATTAATAAATTATTAAATTTATCCATTCATCATTTTTCTACTTACTCTAAGAATCAAAGTGAACAAACGAAGGATAAGGAGTTAAATCCTTATGGTGATCACTGGTTTTATGATGCTGAGGATGTTTTCTATCATCGTTGAGAATATTAGATAAAAATAAATGGAGAATAAGAACCTCATATGAAATAAATTTACAATATTAAAGATTGTAGAATTTTATACTAAAAAAGAATTTTCGGTGTAGGTAACGATAATTTAAGATCACAAAAAAAATATAGCAGTTTATATAGAGTCTCTAATCTTCAAAACATAGAAAGAGATAATAGCATACCTCATTTTAAGAAAATCCAGTAATAACTAAAAAATCTATTGATTTTAACCTTTGGTCTATAGTTATCGAACATTGAATTATAATAAAGAACATTTTAAAGAAATCAGGATTTTTAACTATACTCACTTATTATGCTTATATAATAGAGGTATTTCTAAAAAAGTTTTAAAGTTTTTATCCTAAAATTTCCCCAGTTATAAGAGCTAAAGTATGTTTTACCTTTAAATTTAAACCCTTATTGGGTTCAGGTTTGTGTTGCAGGTGATGGTGGCTTTTCTTTAACTTTATTAGACCTTTTCTAACAGTTCTTTTTAAAAAACAACAGTTTTCTTGTAGACTTCATATTACACAACACATTAAAGATCTCGAACTTATGAAATTATTTTCTAAATTCTTCTTTAATTGTGGTACTGTTTACTGTAAGATCAAATTCTTCAAATAGATGTGTGATTTTCTAGTTCAGATATAAAATTATTATTATCTAATATTATAACCACACTTTGATATTTATCCTACTTTTTAAATTTGAAATTTCACAGATTATAGTTTTGTTTTAAAAAGTCTTTATATATATTATGTCTATGAACAACATTTCACACAGAGGGTCTAGATATTAATTAAAAAAACATTAATTTTAGAAATGAATTCAAATAGCGGATTAAAATAATATTAATTTCTTATTTATTTGTAGCTTGCCAATGTCTCTCTATCGGAATCTTGAAGGTTTCTTAGTTAATCATAAAATGCAGATAACCCTCAAATTTGAAATGACTTACAAATTGACAAAACATATGGTGCGTTTTGGTTTTTAATACAAAAATTACAACAAATGGGCCAAATTTGTTCAATGAGTAGAATGATAAAAAAGTGGTAAACAAGGACTATTATTTCCTTTTAGATTAAAATCCCTTAATTAGTCGTATGACATTGACATATTCGTTTATAAAATATTCTTACTAATCTGAAATCTGCGAGCAGTAATGGAGCAATTTCTATTAGAACGCAAAAAATTAGCTAACTACAAAAATGTTATCGAGATAAAATTACTACTTTATTTGCAGTTGACTCCTTGTATGTTAACATGGTTACCAGGATTTATTGAGCCTGAGGATCTTTCAGTATATTTCGAGTTTGTAAGGTAATATTCTTTAGTATAGGACAAATCATGATTGGGATCTAATATAGAGCTATAGAAATTATTATGGACTTCATCATCTTAAAATATCAATAAACAGTAACTTAATAATATTCCTTTTTATGAATGTAGGGTAGGCGCGCAGGCTGCCATCTGGAATGAAAAGTTTAGAGTGGCACTAAATTCTGACGAGTATAAATATATCAATTAGTGTTTGTATTTTTTTTAAATAGTAAAAATTTTATCTCTCTCTTTCTCATCCTCCCTCGAGTCTCCTCCTACTTTTCCCCCCCCCGCTTCTTACTCTTCCAGTCTACATTGTGTACTATTAAAATAAAAACAACTAATTGTACGATTATAATTTGGGGCCAATTAGTTGCAATGATCTATAACTTTCAGTTCCCAGATGCACTACCTACGCTAAACATAAAAAGGAATATTATTAAAGTGCTGTTTTATTTGATATTTAAGATGTGAAGTCCATAATAAGTTCTAATAGCTTCAATAGATAAAAAGTGCTGTTTGTTTTTGGTCCTCATACTAAGGAATAATTACCTGTAACTCGTTTACTACTGAAGTCCCTTCAGCTTCATAAACACCTGCAACTGTAAAATAAGCTCAAGGAGTCCCTGCAAATAAAGGAGTAATTTTATCTCTCATATTTAATTTCGTTCTATAAAATATTGCTCCATTACTGTAGACCCTGCAGATTCCGAATTTAGGAAAGATATTTTTTAAAAAGAAATATTGCATGTCATACGAAGAGTTAGAGGAGGATATTTATCTAGTAAAGAATAATAGTATTCAGTAAACGTTTTTTATCATTAATACTCATTGAACAAATGTGCCATTTTTGTTGTAATTTTTTGTGGTAAACCAACTAGTGTCCCCCCCCCCCCCCCCCCCCCCCCCCCCCCAACCACCCCCCCCCACCCCGTCCCTACTCTCCTCAACTTCTTCCCATCTCACAAACATCTTCCCCCCCGCCCCACACTGTCTCTCAAAAACACCCTTACACCATCTACTCCGCATCACACCCTTTTCAAATCCCCCACTTCCCTCTCCCCCTCCACCCCCCACATTTCATCCACTTTCTACTTCCTCTCACCCTCCCCCTCCTTCCCTCACTTTCCCCCCTTCCCTCCTCCCATTCCCTACGACTACCCACTACCTCCCACTCTCCCCCCTTCCAACCCCCAAATTCAAGCCCTTCCTTCTACCCCACTACAAACCTGCCCACTTCACCAACTCCCTACCTCACCTCCATGATTCCGTTTTCCCGTCTTTCCCCCCCCTCCCCCCCTCCCCACCCCCCCCTTCGTCCCGCCCCCACCCCCCCAGTCAATTAAACAATTGGAGTAAAGCATTTTCAAAATGGAGCGGTTATCTGCAAAGTTTTTATGATTAAACGAAATTGTAAATTTTTTTCTTCGCATTGATTAACTTGAGACTACCAATCCATCAATAAGGACCTAGCAGCTGTAAAGGATCAAGTTCGAAACCTTTTTTGAACAGTTTTAGGAGGACTTAAGTATTTGGACCTGCCAATAAGTTTAAAATAAAGCTGTTCAAATTTAACGTATCGTGGGAATGCATTAAACTTGCATAGATAATACTACTCCGGTTCTCCAACTATAGTGAAAAGATCTCCCTTCTAAAGTGAAAACCTAAAGGAGTAATTATATCTTAAATTCCACCACATAAGGTCGTAACCAGAAAAGATTTTAAATTTTTCATGTTTTGGAAACAGCAATACACACATTTTAGCGCATGTAAAATAAGCTCTCCACCCCCCCCCCCCCCCCCCTATCTAATCTAAACCTACAATGAAAATGTGGTGACTCCATACTAAGAACACCTAAGATTCCGATAGAGAGTAGTCATGGCATAGCTACAAATAAAATAAGAACTAAATGTATTTTTTAATCTATTTGGAATTCATTTCACAAAAATTCAATTTTTAATTAAATCTAGACCCTCTTTGGTGAAATGTTGCTTAGACTTAATTTATATATAAAAGCCTTTTTAAAACAAAATTTAATCTTGAAATTCAAATTTAAAATAGGATTTAAATATCAAAGTGTGGTATAATATTAGATAATAATCATTTATTATTGAACTAGAAAATCACTCTAATTTGAAGAATTTGATCTTACATAAACAGTACCACAATTAAAGAATTTAGAAAATAATTTCATAAGTTCGAGATCTTTTAATGGGTGTGTGTAATATGAAGTCTACAAGAAACTTGTTTTTTAAAAAAGAACTGTGCTTAGAGGTCTAATAAATTAAAGAAAAGCCACCATCACTGCCACAAAACCTGGAAACCCAATAAGGGTTAAATTTAAAGGTTAAACACTTTAGCTCTTATAACTGGGGAAAATTTTAGGATTAAAAACTTTAACAAACTTTTTAGAAAATATCCTCTATTAATATAAGCATAATAAAGTGAGTATAGTTAAAAAATCCTGATTTCTTAAATGTTCTTTTATTAAAATTCACTCGATAAACTTAGACCAAAGGTTAAAATCAAAGATTTTTAGTTATTAATGGATTATTTCTTAAAATGAGGTTGATTATTACTCTTTTAGGTTTTGAAGATTAGAGACTCTATAAAAACTGCTATATTTTTTTTGGATCTTAAATATTTTTTTTACCACCACGTACCCCTCTCTCCCTCTTCCTTAAAAGATAGACCTCGCCATCATTACCCCCCTCTAAAGCGTCTTTTCACTCACCACCCTCCATCTCTTAGCACATCCTCCCCCGTCTCCCTTTTTTACACTCTCCCGTTCCGAAAATTCTTTAATTTGTAGATAAAGTTCTACATCTTTAATATGTAAATTTTTCATATGAGGTTCTCTTCTCCATTTATTTTTATCTAATATTTCAACGATGATAGAAAAAACATCCCTCAGCATCAGTACAAACCAGTGATCCAATAAGGATTTAACTCCTTATCCTTCGTGTCACTTTGATTCTTAGAGTAAGTAGAAAAATGATGAATGGATAAATTTAATAATTTTATTTTAATATTTTAAATACTTATTCTTAAAAAAGAGTATAAAACTTCTAAGATATAAATAAATAAATTTTATATTTGTTGTCACTATATCTTAATCTTTCTATGATTATTTTTAAAACATTGAAGGACTCCCTCTTGGTAGTCTCTGAGGATCCTAAACTCTGTATTTTTAATTTTGGAGAGAGAAAAAGGTTTTCCTGCTGATTACTCATTGTAAATAGCCTTTAACTTTGTTACTGTAAAACCATAGTTTACTAGTATTTAAGGTTTTAGAGCTTCCCAGGCATATAAAGAAGATTCACATAATTATTAATTAATGGTGTGGGCCTAATTTTGACCATCCAATATATCCAAAAATATGTTTTCCTGAAAATGTAGATACAATATGACGAACTACATACCAAAACCAGGTATTATTAAAATAAACAAATAATTTTGATTAATCGAATAAACTTATTTTCTACTTCACCAAATTTACCTTCCGAGCCTACCTTTCTTTCCTACTTTAAAGTGCAGAGTTTGCCCAGCCGTAGGAGCCGTAGGAGCCTTAGGAGCCTTAGGAGCCTTAGGAGCCTATGGAGCCTTAGGAGCCTTAGGAGCCTTAGGAGCCTTAGGAGCCGTAGGTTTGGGTCGGATGGAGCCTAAGGGGGTAGGGGTATGGATAGAGGTAAAGGAAATGCCCCGTAAAATAGAACAACTATTCAAATTAATACACAAGAATTTCACATCCCTTGTTAGGACTTTCTCTTAAACTGTATTATTAGAAAATTTCACTTCTATTATTCATTGTTATTCTTAATTTCCCATTTTTTCTAGACCCTCTTTGTTTAAATGCGTTTTTATCTTGAATTAAATAAATATGCTTTTCTTCATTTTAAAAAATTAAGTGTGTTTACTAGATAATAAATGATAATGATCAAAATAATTTAATAATTTTTTAGCTGATCCAAAAGAAGTAGAGCCTAATAATAAGTATCTTGGACTTTTTCTATAACCTATATTGCCACCAAGATAGTTTTTTAATTAATCATAAAATATCTTTTTTTGTTTGATCTATTTGAAAAAATTGAAATCGTACTTCTAATCTATTTTTTCGATTAGTATTTTTATTTGAAAACTAGCATCGGCGTCAGAAAATCCAGCTAACCATTGGTTATTAAAATCATTTTTAAACAAATTTTAAAATTATTTTTAAAGCAATATTAAAATTTTATGGTTTTAAAATATTAGTACTTATTTGATTATATTTTTTTTCAGTTTTATTTACCATTTAGTAATTTAGTACTTTAGTTATACCTTCATAAGAAGAGAGAACTAATAAAAGCATTTTTATCTTTAATTTTTTTAATTTGACCAAAGCCTATTCTTCTTTGAATATAATATAGCAAAGAAACATCTAAAGTATGAAATACAATAACTAATTTGTTACTACTAAAATTGTCCATCTCCTTCTATTAAACCAGCTAATAATAAAAACCAAATTGTTCCTCACTAATTGGTTGTAAATGTTTTGGTACATGAATAGAGACATTTTTTAAGTTCTCTGTTATTTTTACAGTTTCGTTGCATAAAGTCTTGAGGTTCCATAATTTAGAGTTATAATGAGTTACCTGCTGATAAACTTAATTGTTTTAACTTTTTACTATATCATTTAAGAATGGAGTATTTAAACCTACTACAATTCATATTAGAAACTTTATCTAAAGTTAATAAGCTGACTAGGCTGCATTGCTTGAAAACGTCTATTTTTGAAAAGAGAAATAAGTTGTTCCAGCAAAATAGCAACGTTAAGAGGCCTATATTCTTGAACCTCTGGGTGCTTCTCTCTACTAAAATTAAATCTAATATAAAAAATTAAAGTTTTTTTTTAAAAAATATAAGTATCGAGAACGGACTATATCTTAAAACTTTTCATTTTTCTGTGAAAATATTCCAAATTTTTCTGATGGATACTATTTCTTTATAGGCTTTAAGATCTAATAGACGCTATCGTATTCATAACAAGGAAGAATTCGTTGTTGGGATTTAGACCTTCTACATTTTCCTTTGAAATATTCTTGCATTTTTAGAATATTTTATCGACTTTGTATTGACCATTGATAGTAACCATTTTTGGTAGCTATCAAAGTAAATAGCTCCACAACAAATATCTTGATAAATTTAACATCTTGTAATATTTTAATATGTATGTAGTTTACTACACCTACACCCCTATTCCGTTGAGTCGTGCCCTCCCACCCACGCACATTTTAATACTGATTCCAATTGTGCCATCCAGCATCGAAAAACCCTGCAACCAAACCCACCTTGTTTTTATCGAGTTCAATAATTGCGTTCGTGTGGTTTTTTGATATTAAGGCGCACAACACGGTGAAGTTTGTATAATCTTTTACTATTCGAATATTACCATTTATACAATGAATAAGTTAATCATTCCTTCCTTGTTATGTAATCGATAACGATAAGCTTTTACACCACTTCTTAATTTAAAATTTGGGGCCACCCAATTTATCTTGAATGTATCTGAGTAATTTAATATCTTCTGATCCCATAGTAATTTCAAGACGTGTATAGCCTTTTTTACTAAACAAGAAGACAACCATCGCCATCTATTACAACCGATAAACCATTCACAGAATTCTTTAGAAAAAGTTGCTATGCGTGTAGTCTCTGAGGTTCCTACTGGACACTTTTATTGTGTCGGTGGTTACCTGCGGATTGTGTCACATTTTTAACATTTTTGTACTTGCACGGGGTATCAAAGACTACCACTTAAACACCAAAGTAGTAAAAAAAACTGAATTCAGACATTCCCCGCATACAGCAAGTTTCAAATTTAGAATTATTTCTAAATAGGGCCACAGTTGACCAAAGAACTCCAATTTCTTAAAACCTAGATTCTTTTATCTCTCTCTGAAGGCACCTGTACTACCTCACCAATAACATCCCCTAATAATTTATCTTTTTTTTTTAATTAGTTTCGTTATTGTTTCCTTGATAGCCTTGTGAATTAAAACTTAAGAAAACCGACTGTACATTTAGCACCATTTCAGGTACCACCAGTGACCCAGTTCTGTAGCGATCTATTAGACACCGACGTGTTAGTTTAGTCGAGAAAATATTAACCGTAAATTACACTAGTGTAGCCCAACAGAATTAAAATTTATAATAACCCCAATTCTGTATCCCTTCCCTGTCAGGAAAGGTTAACAACTTTAACTTTATTTTTTCTAAAACCAAAATATAGTTACTTTCTTCTAATAGTTATTATAAACCAAATTGTCAGGACTAGGGAAAGAATTAGTCTAAAAGAGTTTAATTGAGTAAAACTCGAATAACCTACTTTGCTTTTTAATTAATAAAAAGGTAGGCACACCTGCTCTAAAATATTTATTTAAATCTCACGATTTAACCTTTCCTTTTTTCCGTAATTAAAATCCTAATCCCAATTATTATTAACTTTACTTGCTAAACTTTCAAAAGATCTCTTAATGTAGGATTTTAAATGATCTTTCTTTTCTAATTAGTATGAAGGTCTCTTCCATAGTATATAGACTCTTTAGTTTTTTACTCGTAGGGGAAAGGTATTTATCAAAATAAGGAAATATTTTTTTTTAAATCTTTAGTCAGAACCACCTATACAGGACTATAATAATAAGCTTTTTCACTTGAATTGTTTAGAAATTTTACCAACTTTAAATAAATTAGAAAATATGCTCTAAAATAAGCTATGTATTTATTTTCTATATGATTTTGTGCTATATCAAAACATAGTGAAATTTAATACTTATACTAGGACAGGATAGACACAGAAAAAAACATCCTTCACTATCTGTAAAAACCACATAACCATTCATCATTTAAGGTTGGTTAATTATAGAAATATCATTTGTTTTTAATGGATGATCGGATATTTTAAATTTCCATTTTGATTATACATATTTAATGCTGATAAAATTTATGAAAAGAGATCTTTTACTATAAGTTACTAAATTATATATTAAACAGTGTAGCTAAAGGTGATTAAATCTTTTTATCTTGTACTACAAATCGAGAAGTACTTTTACCTTGTTTAATCACTTTACCCCAAACCGAATAATTTTTGTATCATATTTAGAATTGAATACTCGGGTAGGCTTGAGTGAGTACAAGAGAGAAATCTCCCTCTTTAGCTAATACAAAACTACCATCTCCTTCAGTAAAACCAATTTAACCATGTTGTTTAAAAAGAAAAAGAAGGAGATTTTTTATTCATTAAACGTTCATATCTGAAATTAAACAAAGTAAATCAAAATATTTTTCTTGGGGGACGGGGGACGTACCGGTCCGTATGGACCGGCTCACCAAACTATTTTTAGAAAAAGAAGAAGGAGTTTCTTAAAATTAAGCTAGAAGTTATAATTGAGGATTCTTTAGAATTAAAATATTTAACTTTGAAAAAAAGGTGTTTGGTATAAAATAGGATCTCCACCCCCAGCAGGGTCATAGGAAACTAGTATTAAAGTTTTCTATCTGTTAAAAAGCATAGTGATTGCCATAAAAATCTTGGTTTCCAGACTCATAATCTATGTATATTTACTAATTAATATATTAAATATAAAAAGAAAGATATTAATAAAAAAAATATACTCAATTTATATTTAATGCAAAAAATATAAAAAGGGAAACTCTCTTGTATTCACATACAATTTAGACTGTCTCTTACTATCTAAATTTACTATTGTAGATGATCCCAATTATAAACTGTTCGTTTTGGATTCATCTGTGATGAATTTCTATTATTTGTGTCTTTATTTTCTGGTGTGTTACTTCTTTAAAGAAATTAAAGTACTTTACACCAATCTTTAATTCCATAAATTTGTACCACATAGTGGATATTGATAAGATAATCGTTTAATATGTAGAGTTGTTTTAAGACTACTCGTTCGTAGTCTATATTGAGGATGGTTACGATCAGATATTATTTCATTTAGATTAACTTTCTTAAAAAACAAGAAATATTTTTGCATTAGAGCATACGTACTTTGCCCATAATGGCTTACACGACTTGTACTAATTTCAAAACTAAGAGATGAGACGTGGGGTTTTACTAGTTTGACTAGCTCGTATTTTAAAACAACCATCAGCTTCAATAAAACCAGTTAACCCAAGCTGTCTTTATTAAAGATATATTGCCATAAATTTAAAGGTAGAATTAAATCGTGATTTTCTCTGATGCTTTTTTATTAAGATAATTAATAAGTATAAAAAAATTTATCGTATTTAGGACCTCGCAATTTTCCATTTATTCTATGACAAAGTTTAAAAGTCCTTTCATATCATTAATACTAAGAACATAAGCAGCACTTTGTTTTTTCTTACTAATAGATCCAAAACCTAATATTTTTTGAATGGATTGGCAAAGTGGAAAGTTCTTTAGAGGAAAGACAATTTGAACCAAAGGATAATATAATTTTCCTTTTCGGATCGTTCTCTTTTGGGAACCACAAATAGAGCCGTTTCCTTCAATTAGTTCCTGTGAGGTAGAAGTAAAGAAAAGTGGGGAACTTAACCCATTTTGTAAAACAAGAAGATAGTTCTGGCGCCACAGTCGTTGAGGTTCCACCCCATATAAAACTTATAAGTGTACATGCTGACTTGGTCTTTAAAAATCCCTAAATTAAAAAGATTTTCCAGCATTACAGCCAGATTTAAAGCTGGCACAACATTTACCAGCTAATACAGGTAAAGATAATAATAATAAAATAGCAGTAATGAAAAATAGCCCATACAAATAAAGGTAATTTATGTAGAGACATTCCATTAGTCTCATATTTAAAGTAGTAGTTAAAAAATTAATAGCTCCTAATATAGATGAAATACCTGCTAAGTGTAGGACTGAAGATTGCTAAATCAACAGAACCACCAGAGTGAGATTGGAACACTAGCTAAAGGAGGATAAACTGTCCATCCTGTTCCGCTCCATTTTCTACTAATGAACTTACTAGTAATAAATTCTGAAGGAGGTAATAACCAGAAGGAGATATGTATTAATCTAGGAAATGCCATATCAGGAGCTCCGCAGTGGATAGGTATAGAAATAATTCTTAATTTTTCATAATTTTCAAAAAATGAATTGGACTATATCTTTAGGTTTTATAAACCTACGCTACGTATAGTCTCTGAGGAGCCTACGAATAAAAAAAAGTATAATTTTTTAAATAGAAAAATATAATTTTTATTTTGGTTTCCTGCGGATTGTCCATTTAATTCTTTTTAAAATAAATTAAAAAATTTTTACTTTTAATTTTTAAGATCACTGTACGCTATTTGTACATTATTACTAGCCTTTATCTAAAGTTTGTTTTTAAATTGGGGCAGAACCTTTCCTCTCCTCTGGTCTTTGCAAGAGGGGGGGGGGATGGCTAGGACAAATATAACTCTCTCTTATACAAAACGTACAGAACGTACGGATAAAAAGAGGGAAATAGGATATTTTTAAATTAATTATTCATAATTATGTACATAAGTTTCAGCTGAGTCTATAAAAGACTTTAGGAGTTTCCCGCATATAGTAGCGTAATAAGATTGACTTCACAATCAACCACGGCAATTAAAAATAAAATTTTTTTTTTCTCTAAAAAATAAAAATATAACTGTATTTTATTAAATAACAAATCAGTTAAATGATCCCCCACTTATAAGTTGTACGTGTACTATTAAATCTTTTTTATTTTATTAGCTATATCTAAGTAAGAAGTAGTTATGTGGATTTAAATTTGTAGTTCTAATATATATTCCATCTTTATAATCTAAATATTAGAAGAAAGAAGAGGAAATTTTCAAATAATTAACAATATTAGATAAACTAGTTTATTATGAGAAATGACTGTAAAACTATTAAATATTTTATTTTTTCAATATTTCCACTTCTACTGTAACAGTTACACCTAAAAAACATACCTATTTTAGAGATTTATAGGAAAAAAACTACGATTTACTCATAAGGTTGAATAGCTCTATGCTAATTTGTTAATTTCAGTCGATAATATAATTGAACTCTTGTCGAATTTTTATTTGATTCTCTTATGATATTAATAGAAAAAATTAGCATCTGCATCTGAAAATCCAGAACCAACTGTTACTTTCAATATCAGAAGTATCTATAGAGAGTTTATCAAGAAAATCTATTTTATCTAAAATAGGAGAAGTTTTAGGTAATTTACTATTTTTATTTGTAAGTTTATAATTATTTAACAATCTATTGCTCTATTTTTAGCTTGGCTATTTTAGGTGTACGCATATAACCAGTTAATAAGAGAGATTATAGTATAAACACTCACAATATCTTGAATTTGCCAAAGACATTAATTTCTATTTTTTTTTAATAATATTGGGCCACAATTAGTTAAAATTTTTTAAGAATTCAGCTAAAGGTAAATCAGCTATTTAAAAACAATAATATAGAAGGGGTATATTTTTTTAGCTGTAGATTTTAATGAATTGCTATTGTACCATCCTCCTTCGATTAAACCAGCTAAATAGGGACCCTAAATTTAAATTTATATTCTTTTCATTTTTAATATTAGAAAGAGATAGTACTAGAAATTTTTGAGATGGAAGCATTTAAATTTAAAAATTTTTATTATTGGGTTTAAATTAGATTTTTAAGTTGGAAAAGTATAAGAGGTTTTTATTTTAAGTTTTCTGTGGTTTTTAGTTCTAGGGGTACTACAAAAACTATCCTTTTTAAGGTCAGTAGGAACCGAAGGAGCCGTAGAAAAAAGTTATTTTTTTAGATTTTACAATTTTAAAGAGAAAAAGTTAGATGATTTTTTATTTTACCAAATCCTCCTACTAATCCAGGCCCATAACCATAAAGAAAATCATAATAAATGCGTGAGCAGATATAATTACATTAAATAATTGATGATATCTTGTAAAAATTGAACACCAGGAGCTGCAAGTTCCAATCTGATTAAGACTGAAAAAAGAAGATACCAATCAATACCCAGCAATACTGAGAAATTAGGTAAAGTGTTCCAATTTTTTGGCATTAGTGGAATTAAGCCAATCACTTAAGATTTCAATCTAATTGTGTCTTATAGTCAGATAACAGAAATTTAAATAAAATTAGCGTTCCTCTTCCCTTTGCAATGAGCAATCCGAGCCCTTGACGTATCTTACTAAGAAGCTAAGTTGAGATATTTCTAGTCATACAGTTAGAAAAAAAAAGACCAAATAAAATTACAACGATGTTATATTATAAAACAATTACAAACAAAAGACTAAAAAGTAAAAATAAAATTTATTTAATACTTTATCCTTATGTCTAAAATTTTGAATCATTAAAACTATTACATAATTATTAGAATACTTGTAAACCCCCCCCTCTCCCCCTCCTCCCCCCCATATGCTTATTTTAGGTTTTAGATACTCATCCTATACCTAATGTTCTGAAAGATACCGAAGGAAATTTGTACTTTAGAATTTACGGAATAGAGGCGATTCGAATACACCTAAAGAGGTTAAACCGAACAATTAGCAAGTGCCTTATCTACCAATGAAAACTATTCCTTTCTAATTGGTTAGTTAATTGGTTAGTTAATTTATTAAAAATTTTACTAATTTAAACTAAGTTAACTACAATTTTATATATCTAATTGGATTTTGTTGTGAGTTGTTTTCTTTGTTCTTTATTTGCATCAATATTAATTTAAAATATATTGAACATAAAGATACTAGAAACAAATATTTAGATTTAAAACATTATTTAATTTTAAATAATATAGTAAATTCATCGAATCCTACAGAATGAAAATGATGCTAGCTTCTTGAAGGGGAGCGGTACGGAAACCACTATACTAAAGGATCATAAAGGCTCATATTATAATTAAAAATTAAAAAAATGTTATTTTATCTCTATTTATTATTTTTTTTGGGAATGACGAAATTAGGAATCGAACCCAATCTAACAGATCATGAGACTGTTGGGCCTACCCATTACACTATTCGCTTCTTTTTTTTCTCTTTTCGTTACTATATTTATTTCTTTTATATAAAAAATAGAAAATGGAATAAATATTTTTTTTTAAGTTTTATTTATGTAAGTATTTATTTTTTATTTGTATTTATTATTTTATTTATTTATTTATTTATTTTTATTATTTTTTATATATTTTTAGTTTATTTTTTTTTTTTACATAATCTTGCTTTTTATACAAAATGTTTTAGTTTTATTTTGTACTTTTTTTATTTTATTTAGTATAACAATATACTAATTTTTTTTAATAATATTATATTATGAAACACTATCTTGAAACAGGACTACGAACAAAGAGACTCGAACTCTTAAGGAATTACTTCCACTCCTGCTTAAGAGGAGATTGTTTACCAAATTTCAACCATGTTCGCCTAAAGATTTGTGCCAACCCTCCATACATATCAAAAAAAGGGAAGGCAAGGTAGGGCAATAACTTTATTTAAAATTAAAAAAAAAAATAAAAACTATTT